>PIJE02001794.1:81397-86397 GCA_002895965.2 Coryphaenoides rupestris
CTAGCTAAGTGTGGAGGTGTCCCTGAGCAAGACACCACCTAACCCTACCTGCTCCTCCTAGCTAAGTGTGGAGGTGTCCCTGAGCAAGACACCACCTCACCCTACCTGCTCCTCCTAGCTAAGTGTGGAGGTGTGTGTGTGTGTGTATGTGTAGTATCACCTGGAATGCCTTCCGCCTCCCACTGTTGCCGTAGGAACCCAGGACTGGTAGACGGATCTATCCAGCATACATCTGGGTGCGCACTCCCAGATGTAAGACTCACCTGTTCCGAGTTCACCTGGACTCTGCAGGAACCGCCCCACCCCTCCTAACCCCAGCACTAACTTAACGTGTTTGTACGTCTTGACATTATTAATTAGTACTTATTGCATATTGTACGTTCTTAGATGTTGGTAATGCACTCAGAACGACACGTCTGCTCTTATCCCAGCTATTATACAGACAACCTAAGCAATTATGAAAACTCGTTCTATTAGCCTTTCAAACTATGAATGCTTGAAACCTGTTCTTTCTTATCTTTATGTACCACAGTGATGTATTGCTGTCTCTTCCTTCAACACATGTACTTGGTTGTTACGTCGGTTTTGGATGAAAGCGTCTGACAAATGCTCTGCACGTAAACGTAAATGTACTTGTTGATGTCATAAGAGGGAGATTCTGAAACCTGCTTGGAATGGTTCATCACAATCTGGTGGTAAAAATCGGAACCCTTTCAGAGAAGCACTCTCCAATCAACTGGTTTCAATCTTTCCATCTTCCCCGTGTCCCGTGAGTGGGAGGGGTGGGAGGGTTATTATGCCATTATTGAGCAGGGGTGGGTTTAGGGCCTACAGGTAGACTGCAGACATTGGGGGTTCAAACTCACAACCTTCTGACAGTGAGTCCAACACCACCACCTGGGCCCCCACTGGGTTCTCTCTCTGGTGGTGCAGTACCGCCGGCCTAGTGGCTGAACCGCTGGAACTGCACCCATCCCCACCCATGTCTTATCCATCAATAAGGTTTTCTAAAGGCTCTTCACCACTGGTCTATTATATTAAATTAATTCCAATAGAAATTACATATCTGTACCATAGGCCTAATCTAAAACCTGATATTGTTTTGACACAAGAACATATTATGCCATAGTTTGAAAATAAAATTTAATTTCATACAGACTAATAAAGATATACATAGTAGGTGCAAGTTGAAAACATTGAAATTGAATTTCTGCTCAGCGGATTACGATTTCTGCTTTATTCCTTACAGCTGTTTGACAGCGGCAAAAAAAATAATAAAAATAATAATGGACAAAAAGAAAACAATAAAAGAGTCGACAGTCATAATAACGACGGTTTAAAACACGCAATCACATCAAGTGATCAACAAGCAATGTCGTATATGTGTACGTATTGTCATGTATAAAGCCGTATAAAACAGGTACAATAATGGACAGACAACATGGCCGAAGAAAGACACGCGTGTAAACATTCCATGTGTAAATAGTATCGTATGTGCTTTGTCATGACGCCCCGCGCCGACACGGAAGGACCGGCTTCTACCGATCTCCCTGGCAGTTGTCACGGCAGGTTATAGAAAACAGACAAACAAACAAACAAACAAACACTATAAAATCATCTCTCTCCCCCCTCACTGCCTCTCTCTCTCTCTCTCTCTCTCCCCCTCCCTCTCTGTCTCTCCTCCATTTGGTGTACGAGTATCAAATCCTTTAAAACAACGCAGGTATATATTGTACGAGTTATACGAAGGAAGTCTGCAGAAACACTACCAGCCCTCGATGGGTGCTACAGCCACACACACACACACACACACACACACACACACACACGCTCACACATGCTCACACTCACACACACACACACGCTCACACTCAAACACACACACACACGCTCACACATGCTCACACTCGCACACTCACACACACACACCTTGCACACACACGCTCACACTCACACACGCTCACACACACACACACACAGCTGACTCAGGCGTTAGTGTGTGTGTGTGTGTGTGTGTGTGTGTGTGTGTGTGTGTTCGCTCCGTTCGGTTTCCAGTTGTTTTCCGCTGTCCTCTCCGTGCGTCTTTTCCCTGCGTAACCATGGTTACGGTGATGGCTAGGCACGGCAGGCTTCTCAACAAAAAGCGAACCCCCCCCCCCCCGAAAAAGTTTCGTTTTTAGAGTTTTTTTGTTGTTGTTGTTATTTAAAAAAGAAAAAGAAAAAAAGGAGTTAATGCAGATATACAGGTCTCGGGTCGCTCGCTCCATAGAGAGTCTCTGAAATTGTCCAGCTCAGAGCTCAAGTGCTTTTGTAGACAGACGTGTGTTTCCGTTCTGTTCTTCCTCTCTTTTGTTTTCCTCCTCCTCCTCCTCCTCCCTCCTTATCCTCCTCCTCCTCCTTTGAATCACAGAAAATGGCCGCCCACCGCAGTGGTGCTCCTTTGGGGCTTTGCTAGTTTTCAGTTTGGTTTTTGTAGTTCTTTTGATTCCAGAGATTCCCCTCTAGATCCCTGTGTTGTTGTTGTCGTCGTTGTCGTCGTTTGTCTTTTTTTGTGTAGTTCTGTTGATTCCAGAGATTCAATTCTAGATCCCTGTGTTGTTGTTGTCATTTGTGTTTGTGTTTCTGTTGTGTGTTTTTTTTGTGTGCAGTTCTGTTGATTCCAGGGATTCCACTCCAGATCCCTGCGTTCGGTGTATTATGATGTCGTCGTCGTTCTTGTTCTTGTCGTCGTTGTTCTAGTTATTTGTGTTGTTGTCGTTGTCGTCGTCGTCGTCGTCGTCGTTCACTTGGCGCGGGCGGCGGCGGCGGCGGCGGCCAGCTGCTCCAGCAGGGGGTTGGCCTCCGTCTCGGGGGTCTTGACGCTGTCGGTCCTGACGATGCAGGTCGGCCGGTGCAGGTTCAGCATCACCATGAGCTGCTGCCGCTCCACGCGAAGCTCCTCGATCTGGGCCTTCAGGTCAGAGTTCACCATCTCCAGACGCTCCGACTCCTACGACGCAACACAGAGGGACACGAAGCTGTGAGTGTGGCGGAAAAAAATGACCAAATACATATTGTGCACCGGACTCTGTGACCATGTGATCATCCTCCAACGGGTCTCGGTGGTCTGTTGTACGGTGGGAGTCTTCAGCGCAGACTATTCAGGCACAATATTTGTCGTCTTGTTTTGTCACTGCAAAATGTAAAGTGTATACACTTTACATTTATTATTCTAATGTTGTTATTTTTGAGCAACCTCTGGCGTAAGAATTTCCTTCGGTTTTATCTTATCTCTTTCGTCTGTGCTGTGTGTGTGTGTGTGTGTGTGTACCAGGGGCTGCCTGCAGGGGGAGTGCTAGCTGCATCTGGGCGTGGCTATAAGTGGCTGAGTGAAGCCACTGGAAGCTTACACTGAGCTCGGCGGCGCCGGGGCTCGAAACCAGCGACCTTCGAGTTGCCACTACAAACCGGGGCTCTGTCCCCTGCGCCAGCCACCGACCCTAACCCCATCAGCACTACCAGTTGGTACGGTCCACTGGGCAGGCCGGTAGACTGATCTAGTCGTTGTCATCCGTCTGGGCGGACGCTCCCCGCTTGTGACGTCACGAGAGGGGGGGTAGTCGACGCGTTCGGACAGTTTCGGAAACGGCTTGTAATGGCAAATCACGCTCACACCTGGCGGTCAAATCTTTGAAACAACTCTCTCACACTCTCCTGCCACTTTCTAGAGGCCATGACGCCATTTTTTTCCCCCGTGACATCGTAATTGGATACTTGATGACCGTTTTGCGCCGTGTTGCAGCTCTCTGTGTGAAGGTCGTAACGGTAGTCAAGCACAGGGGGGGGGGGGTAAACAGAACATTTTTGTGGAGAACGTTTGAGAACCCCTGTTCTGGTGGGCAGGGCCCCCCGAGCAGGGGAAGTGCCGTTTACAGGTACACAGGTAAACAGATAGAGGCGGACGGGGGCAATACTTTGAACACACGGGAGACGGAAATAGATTCTGAACAGGCCTCGGGTTTTAATATTGTAAAAAAAAAAATTGTGAAATACGGGGAAGTGGCCACGAATTTAAATGTCCGTGCATTCAAACGTCTCTTGTGTTTAGATTTGTAGATTTCCCAAGCTGGAAAAACAGGCTGGTTTTTACTTTCATTTACATGTCGGTTCCCTTCCCTAGTGTCACAACATGCAAAAAATGGACGTGGACGTAAGAACAGCGCAGTGTGTGCCTTGCTCAGAGGCGAGTCATTTCCTGTACGTGCACTTTTCTTAAATAATTTTGTATTCCTCGCAATCAACCCTTCGACTGTTGACTTTATGTATCACCGGTTGCCACGGTGATGTGATGCAAGCTGACCTAAAATGTTCCCGCTAACATCTGATTTGCATTTGGAGAGAGGAGGAGGAGGAGGAGGAGCAAGGGGAGGAGGAGGAGGAGGAGCAGAGTGACTTGACTGGCCGGCTGGGGATGAAAGGTGGAAGGATAAGTGGAAGGAATGCGAGCGTTTGGTCAGGAAAACACCAGAAACATCACGCTAGGAAGGCCAAGGTCAACATTACAAACTTCAGGCATGCTTACTCCTCCTCCTCCTCCCCCTCCTCTATCCGTGTGTGTGCGTGCCTGTATGTGTGTGTGTGTGTGTGTGTGTGTGTGTGTGTGTGTGTGTGTGTGTGTGTGTGTGTGTGTGTGTGTGTGTGTGTGTGTGTGTGTGTGTGTGTGTCGTACCCTCTGCAGGAAGTCAGTTCTCTCCTTCTTCTTGTTCCGGCATCGAGCCGCGGCCACTTTGTTCTTCTCCCGCCTCCGTTTCCTCCGGTCGTCGTCTTCGTCCATCTGAACACACCAGCGGTTCAGCTTTTAATAATAATAATAATAATAATAATAATAATAATAATAAAAGTTTCAACAGCGACCGAACCCAGCATATAAAGATTTATATGTATTATTCCTCATCAACACATAATCAGGGATGCTATTTGCTTGTTATTTAACATAGATATGTTTTGTCAGCAGTAGAGGG
>PIJE02001794.1:89405-101688 GCA_002895965.2 Coryphaenoides rupestris
CTCTCTCTCTCTCTCTCTTCTAATATACAAGCAACAAAGACGTCTATTGTACGCCGCGGTGCGGGACAGCTGACTTGGCCCGCGGGCTCCCAGCTGACAGAGACACTTTTCACAGTTACGACCCCGAGTTTTTTTTTTCTTTCTGGGTTTTTGTTTTTTTTGTGTGTGTGTGTGTTTGCCTTTCTTGGCGACATTTTCTGTGCGAGCGCTTGAAAAAACGTCGGTTCGGTGACAAAAAAATTAAATGAAATGGTTTTGGGTTTTTTTTTTTTAAAGCGATCGGGGTGTGGAGCGAAGAAGAACGGGGAAACGACGAAAAACAAACGGACCCGTTGTGTGACTGTATGCTAATTTTGCGCTCCGGCCCGGTTAAGGGCTGCTGCTGGTGGTGGTGGTGGAGGTGGAGGTGGAGGTGGTGGTGGTGGTGCTGGTGGTGCTGGTGGTGGTGATGGTGTCAGCTCCACTCCGGCTGCAGAGGGGCCCTCAGAAAATCTCTCTCTCTCTCTCTCTCTCTCTCTCTCTCTCTCTCTCTCTCTCTCTCTCTCTCTCTCTCTCTCTCTCTCTCTCTCTCTCTCTCTCTCTCTCTCTCTCCCGACAAATATGGCGGACATTTGACGAGTAGAAAACTCGAAAGTACGAACGCGAACTATCGACCCAAGCGATGGTTATAAATAATTAGCGCTGAATATGACCAATATTTCCAAACGCGGCTCACCTACACCTGACCGTATGTCACTTTTTTATTTTTATTTTTTTAAAACAACATTTGCTTAACGACGTAAAATATTATTATCGTTAAGGGATGTCAAAATGTGGGCGAGCGGAGAACAAGGAGGACAGCCAGTGGTGAGCGGCCGCCGCTGAAGGATCCCCTCGGCTCCGCCCCCGAGACCGGCGCTCTCCTCACGTCCTCGGGTGCCACCTCCACAGCCACCCGCATTTACTGGCCCCCGAGTAGACCTGGAGTGGGGAGCCAGAGTCCAACGAGGCGTTTTATTATTTTATTCCCACCTTCTCTCTCTCTCTCTCTCTCTCTCTCTCTCTCTCTTTTTCTCTCTCTCTCTCCATTTTTTCTCTCCATCCCTCTCTATCCATCTCTCTTTCTCCATTGCTCTCTCTCTCGCTCTCTCGCTCTCTCTCTCTCTTTCTACATCTCTGGCTCTCTTTCCCTCCCAATCCCCCCAGCTCTCTCCTTCCAGCTCTCTCCTTCCAGCTCTCTCCCTCCCTCCCTCCCCTCCGTCTCTTTCCCTCCATCTCTCTCCCCTCTCTCTCCCAGTATGTATACTCCCATTTACACTACACTTGGCAGCCGGTAGCTGTTTTTTCTGGAGAGGAAAAGAACAAGACAGCTCTGGCAAAAAAAACGACAAATCTGTCTCTGACAAAATTCCCTCTTTTTCCCTCTCTCTCTCTCTCTCTCTGTCTCTCTCTCTCTCTCTCTCTCTCTCGCTCTCTCTCTCGCTCTCTCTCTCTCTCTGTCAACTCCCGGTGGAGGATTAGAACCGGAGGGTGCCAACGAATCAGTCAACGCAAGAAGGAGGCGAGCCGCATGCTAGCTGATGTTGGGGTTCGGGGCGGCGGGGGGGGGCGGTGTTCCTTTTGACCTTCTGACATTTTATTTTTCCAAGAACATATTTTCCGTTTTTTTTTTTTGTGTCATGGCCACTTTACAGTCCTTGTATCTTGTGTAATAATTGAGTAGCGGTGCATGTTGGGTGAAAAAATCGTAATGTTGCTATTTTTTGGATAAAGTTGTTAAAATGATAATATTAGTACACATTTGATTAGCCTCGTGTCGTGTATCCCGCTGTTTTAATGATTATAAGTCATGAATGGATACTGACATGGACCTATGTGTCTGAAATACAGAGACACAAATGAATGAATTGCCTTCACATTTGATCGCTCTTGTAATCTGCGGCATGCGGCCAAAGAGTCTCCAAATGTGCAAACCTCAGCAGATTCCGTCCCTCCTCGGATGGAATTTCTGATCCACAAACGATAATCGAACGTCCGGCGGTTACATAAAGCGCGGGCGGGCGGTTGGGCGGGGGGGCCGGCCGGCGTGCCGTCTCCTACGCTGTATATATACATGCGTACACCGCTCCTCGCTGACCAATCGCTGCTCGGGAATCCTAAAGACGGATGGGACACTCGAGGGAGCCGGAGGTAGCCGCCGCACAAATCGCAGCGTCCCCCCGAGCCGGCCGCCCCCCCGCCCCCCCCCGGAACGACCGAGCAGCGGAAAACGCTTCCCGAGCGGCAACGCGCTGGGGTCCGATAACCGAGTTGGCCAGACGCTCCGGGCCGCTACACGCAGACGCGCAGACATAACTTACACTTCCCTCGCCGGGAAAACAGGATCCTTTTACATCACGTTCTCCCCACCGAACCCGAGACCACCTAGAATATTCTTAAATAATCGTGGCCCCCCCTCTATTAACGAGGAGGGGGCGGCTTTATAGTTCAATATTAGCACAGAATATTCCCGGGAACGCCTTTTCTCGTGTGTTTTTTTTTTTTTAAACGCGCTCGTATATACATTATTACAGATCCCACTTGATACGTTGTCGGACAGATTTATGGCGAAGGAAAGCCCCCCTGTTTGGGGAACGGCTTGTTCAAACATGCAACTCATGCCACAGCACTCCGTCACACACACCACACACACACACCACACACACACACCACACACACACACACACACACACACACACACACACCACACAGCGAGCAATTCCAAGGGAAAGATACATAAACACTTGCCAAAGGCCAAACGGGGCAGTGATGAAACAGAAAACACAGCGACTACAGACAACATCGCTCGCAATTATTATGGTGGGTATGAAGGGGAGGCCAAGCCCCATTCCTCATTCCGCAGCACTGGCAATTAACGTCTCAACACACACACACACACACACACACACACACACACACACACACACACACACACACACACACACACACACACACACACACACACAGACGTCAACACGGAAAAAGGAATTCTCTACTTTAGTTTTAATGTGCAGAGTCCCTTCTGATCCGCCACAAAGCCGCCGAAAAATTCCCCTCCTCCTCCTCCTCCTCCTCCTCCTCGTCTAACAAAACCGACGGCACTTCCGCATTCCGCGAGGAGGCCGCCCGCGGAGCCGCGACACGGACCGTCTTGGCAGACGCCACGCTCCTCTCTCATTATCCTCCCCGCCGAACGACAGTCATAGCACGACGACGACGAAGACGACAACAACAACAACAACAACTCCACGACTAACTTTCTCCCGCTCTCTCTCTCTCTCTCTCTCTCTCTCTCTCTCTCGCTCTCTCTTTTTTAAACGGCGAGTTCTTTCCATCGCTCCCCCTCCCGGGTTTTTGTCGCTGGGGTCGGCACCGCTGTGCTTTAGCAACAGAGCGGGAAAGAGCCACGCCCTCCTCACCACCACCACCACCACCACCACCACCACCCCGGGGCACGGCAAGGGCCCGCATTTTCTTTTAAACAAAGACACCCATACACACACACACACACACACAGGGGCCTCGTGTGGTGGTGCTGGTAGTGGTGGTGGTGGTGGTGGTGGTGGTGGAGGTGGAGTTGCTGGTAGTGGTGGTGGTGGAGGTGGAGGTGGTAGTGGAGGTGGTGGTGGTGGTGGAGGTAGTGTGACACTGCCGCGTGTCCTCTCTGGAGGGAGGTGGGGGGGAGCTGAGAGGCATGGGGTCCGGGGCCCAGAGCCAGGGGCCAGGCAGAGGGGTGGGGGTGTCCCATCGTTGTCAAAGGACAGGTATGGCATGTGTGTGTGTGTGTGTGTGTGTGTGTGCAGGTTTGCATGCCAAGCTGAGCATGAAAAGAGCATGTGTGTGTGTGTGTGTGTGTGTGTGTGTGTGTGTGTGTGTGTCCGTCCGTCTGCATCCGTGTGCGTGTCTGGTTTGCATGCCAACGAATGCACACTGTACGTATCTGTGCACATACATACACACACACACACACACACACACACACACACACACACATATATAAAGGTACATACACACAATATACGCGCTCTAGCTATAGCTTCTCCTCACACACGCTCTATCTGTCCTCGGCTCGGCTAAATGCCTCCATTTCCTGCACCCTTCCTGAGAGCAATTAGGAGCCTCGGTGCTCTGGAACTCGGCTGCTACCCAGCGGCCCCCGGGCGCGACCGGGGGCCCTCGTACCCCTCCACCCAGAGAGAGAGAGAGAGAGAGGGAGAGGGAGGGCGTGTGTGTGTGTGTGTGTGTGTGTGTGTGTGTGTGACTATGCCTACGTGTGCTTATTTGTCTGTCAATCAAAAGTAGCCCGTCCAAGGGTGAGGGTGGAGGAGGTGGAGGTGGTGGTGGAGATGGCGGCGGCGGCGTTGCAAGCGGGAACGCGACACCCCCCCCCCGTCCCCAAACCACCGACCCCCGACCCCCGACGGCGTGTTTTATGTTAAAGGCGTCGAAAAAAGCAGTAGGACGTCGTTTCCCGCGTTTTTAGCGACCGTAGCGGCGTTACGAGTTGATCAATGCTGTGGCTGTACGGTACGGCGTTCGCTGGCATCCTAGCCGGGTTGCAGCGGCCAGGCCGGGGCCCCAGTCTGTGATTAAGTGCCTGGTCAATGTTAAAGCATCGTGCTCGCCCCCCCCTGACCCCCCGGACCCCCAGAGTACTCCGGTTCACGACTTAAAGACTCGTACATTGAAAAGGGGACTTCTATACAGAGGGAGGGAGGGGAGGAAAGGGAGGGAGGGGAGGAAAGGGAGGGAGGGGAGGACCCCAAAAAACAAAAAAGCATTTATGTCCACAAGCGCAATTCCAGCGTACGTTTAAATCAACTTCATGTTTTCTGACCCCGAGATCCGAGCACGGCGAGCCGGAAAAACACACGAGGCCCTCTCCAAGTCGTCCACGTCTCCCAACGCCACGGCAGCTCTGGGCGAGTGAACAATGAGAGAGAGAGAGAGAGAGAGAGAGCGAGAGAGAGAGCGAGAGCGAGGCCTGCGACCCAGGCACGCTTTCCCAATTCCTGGCCAAGGTCTGAGCGATCATCATTACCGTCTGTTCGCAGTGAGCCTACGTGTTGAGTTACACCATTTCACAATCTTCCTCCGAGTCGAGCCAAGTCGGCGTGATTTTATATCTTTTTTTTTTTTCCTTTTTTCGGGTCTGGTCTGGGTCTACAAGGACAGGACGTGCAGCTATACTTCATTATTAGCATTCCTTCGATTTCCTTCCCACCGCGCACCCCCTAATATTTTCATTACAGAGACAGAGAAACACACACGTCTGTGTCTGTGTGTCTGTGTCTGTGTCTGTGTCTGTGTCTGTGTTTGTATGTGTTTGTGTGTGCGCGTGCGCGGCCGTCGGGTCATCGATTAGCCACTAAGTCAGTAAGCAACCGGGCTGCACACACACTTGTGCGTGGTCGTGCGCGCTCGCATGTATGCGCAGGAAAGCAGGAAATATACCGATGCACGTACTCACACACACGTGGACACACACACACACACACGCACGCGCGCGTTTGTGTTCGCGATGACGAAGACTCGAGCGTCTCAATGCGAAATCCATATACGAAACACACAAGCGCTGGAACCCTCGCCGGTGCGGCCGGAAGCCACGTCGATGGGCCTTCTTCGCCGACGGCGTCCACGTTGGCCACACTATCCCCAACTGACCGCCGTTGATCGCGACGGATCGGTACAAACGGCAGCAGCGTGCAAAATGGCGGCCGTCACTTGTATTCAAAATGTTCAACAATTACCGTTTGGTTCTCAAAACTCAAACTACAGCGACACGCAAACCTGCAGAGAGGTAGCGGTGAGAAGCCGTTTCTGTTACCTTAGCATACGCGCGACCCAGATCATGTGATCTGCGCTCCAGCACCACACACACACACACACACACACACACATCTGCAGTGGGCTCTGCGTGCGTTTGGGTGGTCCGCGGTCGACATTGTAATTTTTGCTCTTAATGTCCAAGGTGTGTGTCAGGGCTGGGGTATGCGTGACACCGCCCTGGCTCGGAGCTTTTCGGTAAATCAGAAAAACCCAGAATGTAGAACGCAGTCTGAATTTGTCGCCAACTAATCCTCTGACTGAAAATAAAAAAGAGTCACGGTCCATTTTTTGAAGCAATCCAAGACGTTGACTTTAACATATTGGCCAACTTAGGCAACGGCGCACACACACACACACACGCGCGCACACACACACACACACACACACAAAAGACCCAAGATATCACGCTGTTGTCTGTTGAAGCAATCAGTGTTATTATGTAACCTGTGGTTTTCAATGGTGTTTCCTCCACTGTTGTTTGAGTGATATTTCTTCATCTGCCCCCCCCCCCCCCCCCCCTGCGCGCACTAGTTTCATATTGAGATTTTTTACAAAGAATTAGTAAAGTAGTGGACGAAATGAATCATATGAAACGATATGCTCACAACTATGTGGCGCGAGTGTTTCACTAATCTGGCAACCATCGACCAAGCAATCCCAAAGTCTTCTAAATATAGGATCTTTTCTGTATTCTTTTTGCTTTTTCTTTGCAAACCCCCCCCCCCCCCCCCCCCCCGAAAAAACTCACATTTTTCTCGACACTGGACCCTCACACACACACACGCACACACACACACACACACACACACACGCACACACGCACGGTGTCTGGTCTCTGGGCTCTCGGGGGGGGGGTGTTTACTCCGGTAACACGCGTGTCTCGGCTGCCTGGACACTGTGTTTTTACATGCCATGTGGAGAGGCTTATGGGGGGGACTTTAAAATAACAATGTGATCGCTTCAGCCCCGCATTGCTGCTGCTGCTGCTGCTCCTCCTCTCCTCTCCTCCTCCTCCTCTTCCTCTCCTCTCCTCCTCCTCCTCTCCTCTCCTCTCCTCTCTCCTCGCCTTGCCTTCTCTCCTCTCTCCTCTTCAACCCTCAGCTCCTCTCATCTCCTCTCCTCTCCTCTCCTTCTTTCTCCTCTCCTCGTCTTGCCTTGCCTCCCCTCCTACTCCTCTCCTCTTCCTCTCCTCTCCCCTAGCTCTCTCCTCCTCCTCCTCCTCCTCCTCTCAGCATTAGCATTGTGGAGGCTGTGTGTGTGTGTGTGTGTGTGTGTGTGTGTGTGTGTGTGTGTGTGTGTGTGTGTGTGTGTGTGTGTGTGTGTGCGGGTCGGTCGGCTCGCCTGCCTGCAATGCGTCGTCTGTCTATTCAGTGGTGTGTTGGAGGGGGGGGTGGGAGTGGAGGGGGGGGTGGGAGTGGGAGGGCGGGGGTGGGTGGGGGAGGGTGAGGGGGGGAGGGGGTGAGGGGGTGAGGAAGGGAAGCGGGGGGGGGGGGGGGGTGGTGCAGCATGTCAACGCCGGCAGGCCTCCAGAGAGCCACTGCATGGGAAGGCATTTCTACTTAAAATAAACCCCCTGCCTAGTGCCTAGTGCCTGCACACCTACGTCCAGGCCTCTCTCTCTCTCTCTCTCTCTCTCTCTCTCTCTCTCTCTCTCTCTCTCTTTCTTTCACATAGCCGTCATGGCTGCCTTTCCCCCCATTAATCCACGACGGCAACGTTCTCCACTTATGCGGAAACCATGCAGCCCCACGGATGTGCCCGGACTCGCACCCGGTGTGTGTGTGTGTGTGTGTGTGTGTGTGTGTGTGTGTGTGTGTGTGTGTGTGTGTGTGTGTGTGTGTGTGTGTGTGTGTGTGTGTGGGGTGTGTGGGGTGGGGGGGGCGGTTGCATTTGAGACTCCCTGCAACACACACACGCACACACACGCACACACACACATGCTTGGTCGCTTAGACGCAGACACACACACACACACACACGCACACGCGCGCGCGCACACACACACGCATGCAAACACAGGCAAATCCACTGACGTGTGGCAGTGTTCATGATGCGCGCATGCAAAAATGGAGGTCTCGGCTACATATCGACATATTAACACGTTAACGTCAACACATTTGGTGAATAATATCCACATGTGGATGTATGTACAGTATGTATGTACAGTATGTATGTATGTATGTATGTATGTATGTATGTATGCATGATTGTTAATAGGACTTAAAACACATTTTAGCACGGGAAAAGTTGTGGGACGCATGATACTTACTCAGAGAAAAGTTGTCAGTCTTCTTTTAGCAATGATGCAATTTGGTTTGGACGCTGTGGAGAAGAACACGTCGTTCGTTAGTGTCGTTCATTTTCACTCCGCTTCGTTGTCCCACCTGCAGCGTTAACACGATACCGTTGTGTGCAGTACGTCGACTTCTATTGTATCACAGCAACCCGCTTTGCAAGGAGCCGGCGACGAGAACTATATTCGGCCCGCGTGCTGCGCGAAGATGCGGGTTATGTAAACACACACACACACACGCACGCACGCACGCACAAACACACACACACACACACACACACAGACACACGCACGCACACACACACACACGCACGCACGCACGCACAGACACACACACAGACACACACACAGACACGCACGCACGCGCACACACAGACACACGCACACACACACAGACACGCACGCACGCACGCACACACACAGACACACGCACGCACGCACGCACGCACGCACACACACACGCACGCACTCACACACACACACACACACGCACGCACGCACGCACGCACACACACACACACAGACACACACACACACACACACACACAGACACACACACACACACACAGGCCTGCCTACACATAGTTCACGGATTAAAGCATTGTGGTCTACTGTCATCAATTCGTCCACTGTGATGTGATGTCATGTGATGTGATGTGATGTCATGTGATGTGATGTCATGTGATGTGATGTTATGTGATTTGATGTCATGTGATGTGATGTGATGTCAGGGGTTGATGTGATGTCATGTTTGATGTGATGTGATGTCATGTGATGTGATCGTGATGTCATGTGATGTATGTCATGTGATGTGATGTTATGTGATGTGTGATCGTGTGATGTCATGTGATGTCATGTGATGTGATGTCATGTGATGTGATGTCATGTGATGTGATGTTATGTGATGTGATGTGATGTCATGTGATGTGATGTCATGTGATTGTATGTGAGTGTCATGTGAGGTCATGTGATGTGATGTCATGTGATGTGCAGTGGACAGCGTCGGCCTCCCACGTGCATATCTATTAAAGTAACCGTGTGCAGCGTCGACCGGGCCGAGGACACCCAGGAAAACCCACGATGTTGAGAACGCAGAGAGTTACATAACGAGAGCGACTGACATAGAGCTGAGCTCCCCATAGAGCAGACTCTGCAGCGAAAGAACCCCGGGAAGTTTTCAAGCCTGCATGAAAAGACTATGTGTAGACAAGACTGTGTAGACAAAGACTATGTGTAGACAAGACTATGTGTAGACAAGACTATGTGTAGACAAGACTATGTGTAGACAAGACTATGTGTAGACAAGACTATGTGTAGACAAGACTATGTGTAGAAAAGACTATGTGTAGACAAGACTATGTGTAGACAAGACTATGTGTAGACAAGACTATGTGTAGACAAGACTATGTAGACAAGACTATGTGTAGAAAAGACTATGTGTAGACAAGACTATGTGTAGACAAGACTATGTGTAGACAAGACTATGTGTAGACAAGACTATGTGTAGACAAGACTATGTGTAGACAAGACTGTAGACAAGACTATGTGCAGACAAGACTATGTGTAGACAAGACTATGTGTAGACAAGACTGTGCAGACAAGACTATGTGTAGACAAGACTATGTGTAGACAAGACTATGTGTAGACAAGACTGTGTAGACAAGACTATGTGTAGACAAGACTATGTGTAGACAAGACTATGTGTAGACAAGACTGTGTAGACAAGACTATGTGTAGAAAAGACTGTAGACAAGACTATGTGTAGACAAGACTATGTGTAGACAAGACTATGTGTAGACAAGACTGTAGACAAGACTATGTAGACAAGACTATGTGTAGACAAGACTATGTGTAGACAAGACTGTGTAGAAAAGACTGTAGACAAGACTATGTGTAGACAAGACTATGTGTAGACAAGACTATGTGTAGACAAGACTATGTGTAGACAAGACTATGTGTAGAAAAGACTGTGTAGACAAGACTATGTGTAGACAAGACTATGTGTAGACAAGACTATGTGTAGACAAGACTATGTGTAGAAAAGACTGTGTAGACAAGACTATGTAGAAAAGACTATGTGTAGACAAGACTATGTGTAGACAAGACTATGTGTAAAAGACTATAAGACTGTGTAGACAAGACTATGTGTAGACAAGACTATGTGTAGACAAGACTATGTGTAGACAAGACTATGTGTAGAAAAGACTATGTGTAGACAAGACTATGTGTAGACAAGACTATGTGTAGACAAGACTATGTGTAGACAAGACTGTGTAGACAAGACTATGTGTAGACAAGACTATGTGTAGACAAGACTATGTAGACAAGACTATGTGTAGACAAGACTATGTGTAGACAAGACTATGTGTAGAAAAGACTGTAGACAAGACTATGTGTAGACAAGACTATGTGTAGACAAGACTATGTGTAGACAAGACTGTAGACAAGACTATGTGTAGACAAGACTATGTGCAGACAAGACTATGTGTAGACAAGACTATGTGTAGACAAGACTATGTGTAGACAAGACTATGTGTAGACAAGACTATGTGTAGACAAGACTGTGTAGACAAGACTATGTGTAGACAAGACTATGTGTAGACAAGACTATGTGTAGACAAGACTATGTGTAGACAAGACTATGTGTAGACAAGACTATGTGTAGACAAGACTATGTGTAGACAAGACTATGTGTAGAAAAGACTATGTGTAGACAAGACTGTGTAGACAAGACTATGTGTAGACAAGACTATGTGTAGACAAGACTATGTGTAGACAAGACTATGTGTAGAAAAGACTATGTGTAGACAAGACTATGTGCAGACAAGACTATGTGTAGACAAGACTATGTGTAGACAAGACTATGTGTAGACAAGACTGTGTAGACAAGACTATGTGTAGAAAAGACTATGTGTAGACAAGACTATGTGTAGACAAGACTATGTGTAGAAAAGACTGTGTAGACAAGACTATGTGTAGACAAGACTATGTGTAGACAAGACTATGTGTAGACAAGACTATGTGTAGACAAGACTATGTGTAGACAAGACTATGTGTAGACAAGACTATGTGTAGAAAAGACTGTGTAGACAAGACTATGTAGACAAGACTATGTGTAGACAAGACTATGTGTAGACAAGACTATGTGTAGACAAGACTATGTAGACAAGACTATGTGTAGACAAGACTATGTGTAGACAAGACTATGTGTAGACAAGACTATGAGACTATGTGCAGACAAGACTATGTGTAGACAAGACTATGTGTAGACAAGACTATGTGTAGACAAGACTATGTGTAGACAAGACTATGTGTAGACAAGACTATGTGTAGACAAGACTATGTGTAGACAAGACTATGTGTAGACAAGACTATGTGTAGACAAGACTATGTGTAGACAAGACTATGTGTAGACAAGACTATGTGTAGACAAGACTATGTAGAAAAGACTATGTGTAGAAAAGACTATGTGTAGACAAGACTATGTGTAGACAAGACTATGTGTAGACAAGACTATGTGTAGACAAGACTATGTGTAGACAAGACTGTGTAGACAAGACTATGTAGACAAGACTATGTGTAGACAAGACTATGTGTAGACAAGACTATGTGCAGACAAGACTGTGTAGACAAGACTATGTGTAGAAAAGACTATGTGTAGACAAGACTATGTGTAGACAAGACTATGTGTAGAAAAGACTATGTGTAGACAAGACTATGTGTAGACAAGACTATGTGTAGACAAGACTATGTGTAGAAAAGACTATGTGTAGACAAGACTATGTGTAGACAAGACTATGTAGACAAGACTATGTGTAGACAAGACTATGTGTAGACAAGACTATGTGCAGACAAGACTATGTGTAGACAAGACTGTGTAGACAAGACTATGTGTAGACAAGACTATGTGTAGACAAGACTATGTGCAGACAAGACTATGTGTAGAAAAGACTATGTGTAGACAAGACTATGTGCAGAAAAGACTATGTGTAGACAAGACTATGTGTAGACAAGACTGTAGACAAGACTATGTGCAGAAAAGACTATGTGTAGACAAGACTATGTGTAGAAAAGACTATGTGTAGACAAGACTATGTGACAAGACTATGAAAGACTATGTGTAGACAAGACTATGTGTATCTT
>PIJE02001795.1:8770-64512 GCA_002895965.2 Coryphaenoides rupestris
TGCAAGGTAACAACCAACACGTCAGGAGCATTAGGGTTAGGTGGCTCAGGGGACACATTAGCTAGGCAGAGCCCGGGGATCTAACCAGCAACCTTCCTGTTGCCAGACAGCCGCTCTGACCTCCTGAGCTACTGCTGTTGATGCGTAGTGTTATAATGGCGGATTTGTGCGAGCAGGTTTTCCTTGAATTATTCCAACATGTGTTAACGAGTATTGTTGTATTTTTTTTTTTAAGAGAAATTGATCTAATCAGTGAGCATGCATATCAATGAGGCGCTGTGGATTCTGATTACATGTTCTCTTGGGAACTTGGAAATCGACGTACAAGCCTCTCGTTGTAATCAGAGCTTTACAGAAGCAAGATCTCTCAGAAGATCTTGTTCATTATTTGTGGCTATATTTGTCTCCGAATCCAAGCATGCACTACTCGGCGTGGCACTTGGAAGTGCATATGATTTAGCGATTGGGTCGCTTTCCATATCAATCGTCTCTTGAGATTTAAGAGCTGACGAGACAAAAAGGGTTGTGTCCCAATATCGCCCCTGAGCACTGCTACTCAACCCTACCTCTGTGTGTTCCTGCAAAGGATATTCTATCCCAACTTCCTTCCTGTTATTATGATTATTATTGTTAATATTATGGTGACATGATCGCTGGCGTTATCTGTTCAGTGATCCTTCCATCTCTATAATTCCCATGAAGCCATGATGAAACATGCAATTAAAGGCACAATGCATGTATCTCTAATTGCATGTTTGTGATTTTTGCACTGTGGAAGACACACTCAAGATTGTTTTCTGCTATAAACCTCAGAGGCTACTACTAGTAATTAGTTCAGTGAAGCAGCCAGCCTTTTGATGTCATAGTAAACCAACAGGCCTACGACGCCTTGGGCTAAATATTACATTATCAAGCGGGATCGTCTTAAGAATACCAAACGAAAAGGGACATCGAAATGCTGCTGACTCAGCGGACACTTTCACGGCGATTACGCTGATGCGTCCGGTTATTTTTAAAACACTGTCGCACATCGATGCGTTCGGTTCCCTCCCCCGATTCATGTGTTCCAAATGTACTTTCGCGAGTTGCGGCGTTTGTCATTGCTCCAGGACTGTGTGACAACACCCCAACGGAAATGGACGACGCGGCAGAAAGACAACATTCAGCCCGGTTGGGGAAGGGCAGCAGGACAATCCTGTTCACGCCATTAGCATCTGGAGAGGTGATTCGTGAATAGGCCGACGCGGGGTGAGCTGAGACTCTCTTTGTCCGAGGCATGAGTGAACGCCCAGAGTGGCATTAGCAAAACCCGTGGTTAGAAAAACATTACGCCGCCCACAAATGTGCAATTTAATTGCTCAGCCCTTAAACGTCAATGCTAATAATAATTAAAAACATTGTTCTCTCCCGTATCCCCTCGTGCAGTGTGGAGCCGCCAAATTAATTCGCCTGCTGCCCATTTGAGATGCATCCCCATTTTTGATGGCCCCTGGAACTCAGAGCAGACGGTTTACCCACATGTGTGGTGGTGGCAGAGACAAGTGGTATGCAATCACACGGATAGGAAGAGGAAGAGGAGTGGGACTGACTTGCATGTTTGTCTGCCAGCTGGATGAGGCTGTGTGAGATGTCTCTCCTCCTGTAGAAGCAAACCACCTTGGCCTCCACATTCCCGCTGGCCGTCTGTGAACCCAACGACACACACACACAGACAACACACACACACAACACACACACACACACACACACACACACACACCACAACCCACACACACACAACACCATACACGCACACACACACCTCACACACACACACGCCGTCAGCCCGCAAACAGACCTGGCTAAATAGGCGCCCGACTGATTAGATCAATAACCAATCAGCAGGCGCCTGCCACACGTTAACACGTCATTCATTCATTATTATTATTATGATTATGATTATGATTATGAAGCCATTCTTTTACGATGCAGTGGGGTGGGTGGGTGGGTGGGTGAGAGAAGGGGAGAGAAAGGGAGAGGGGACACCCTTAACCAAATCAGTCTCTCATCCACAATCCACTCATCTGTTCTTTGAACCTCTTGTTTAAGTCGAAAAAATGTATATTCTTTTACATGTCTGATATGTAACAAGAAAATAAATGTCAAAATAACAACACTGATCATTAAGGATTTCCAATGTTACAGAGCAGCTCTATTGATATTTCCCCTGGAAACAGAGACTCTACAACTGACAATGCTATTGAATTGCATTGCACAAAATGTCTGTGTAATATAGTCCCTCAAAATGGGGAAAGTCATAATAAATGTTCTGTCTTCATCTAATTATGGATATGTTCAACCACGCGGGGCAGTTCTTGGGGGCTGATCCTGATTTATGGATCTGTCACAGTGGTGGATAAGTGCGTAAAATGTAAAAAAAAAATCTTTCCATTTGCCTTGATTGGTTTGAGAGTTCATTCCACCTGTCGATGTCAATTTCTCTCTTCTATTTACATCTAAATATGTGGATAGCAGACTTTATATCGCGCTATAATGGTTCTTGCTCAGTTAAGAACTGGCAGACTCTCTCTATCTGTCTTTCTCTCTCTCTCTGTCTTTCTCTCTCTCTCTCTCTCTCTGTCTTTCTCTGTCTATCTCTCTGTCGCTCTCTCCATCTCTCTCTCCGTTTATCAAATGCAGGAACGACTTTTTGCGTCACTATGCACATTAACGTGTGAATCATATGCGCATGCATGTGTCTCTCTGCCTATCTGTCTGGCCTATCCGTTAATAGTCCTTACTAATCATTACATTTATTTGTGGCGTGTTTCACCCTCACTGGCACTTCATGTTCCTCATTCGTTTAGGGGCCCTTATATCTCTCCATCTTCCATGTCTCCCACCTTCCTTCCTTCAGGCTCTGCCCCCTATAATCAGTGCATTGCTTTGATTTGTCATATAATGATCACATCTCTGTGTGCCTGCCTGGCACTGTGTATTTCCTGCTTGTGATCACTTCAACCCTCCTCACCTCCTCCTCCTCCTCCTCCTCCTCCCGGGTATGCGTGCATAGGGTGGTGGAGACCGTGTGCATTAGCTGGTTCACCGCCGAGTGCCTGCTGCGCTTCCTGGTGGCCAGGGACAAGTGGGAGTTCCTGCGGCGGCCGCTCAACATCATCGACGTGGTGGCCATCTCCCCGTACTGACGTCACCATGGTGGCTGGGCGGCCGCGGGGCTCCCCGGCGCCGGGCTGGGCGTGGCGGGCATGGCGCTGCGCGTGCTGCGGATGATGCCGCGTCTTCTGGCTGATGAAGCTGGCGCGCCACTTCCTGGGTCTGCAGACGCTGGGCATGACGCTGCGCCGCTGCTACCGCGAGATGGTCATGCTGCTGGTGTTCGTGTTCGTCGCCATGGGCGATCTACAGTGCCCTGGCCCAGCTGCTGGAGCACGGGCTGGACCTGGGCGTGCGCAACCCTGACTACGCCAGCATCCCGGCCGCCGCCTGGTGGGTCATCAATCTCCATCGACGACGGTGGCTACGGCGACGTGTACCCGGTGACGGTGGGGCGGCCGGGTGCTGGGGGGGCGTGTGCGTGGTGAGCGCATTGTCCTGCTGGCACTGCCCATCACCTCATCTACCACAGCTTCGTCCAGTGCTACCACGAACTGAAGCTACGCTCGGCCCGGAACGCACGCAGCAATATCGGCGGCGCAGTTGCAATAGACACCAGTACTGCAGGCGAACACAGATGGCTTCTGGTGTGTGTGTGTGTGTGTGTGTGTGTGTGTGTGTGTGTGTGTGGTGTGTGTGTGTGTGTGAGACACATCCCCCCTCCTCCCACCCCCCCACCTCCCTCTCAACAAACACACAGAAAATAAAGACCTGAGCAGACCAGCCAGCAAATCATTACAGATTAATTCCCTATCTGGTTCGTGTGCGTGCGTGTGTGTGCCCTGTTTCTCGTCTCCGAGGTGCACCTGATTGTGTTTGGTTTGCTCCCTTCCTCTCCATGATGTACATGACCAAGCCATCAATAATTTAACCCTGACACACACACACACGCACACACACACACACACGAAACACACACGAACACACACTGGGCTTTATCGCAACACCTCAA
Organism: Coryphaenoides rupestris; assembly: GCA_002895965.2. Classification (NCBI taxonomy): domain Eukaryota; kingdom Metazoa; phylum Chordata; class Actinopteri; order Gadiformes; family Macrouridae; genus Coryphaenoides; species Coryphaenoides rupestris. Next base: position 12,876 of record PIJE02001795.1, read on the forward strand.
CGCACATCAGCAATCAGTGATGAATGGATAACAATGCACAAATGAGGATTTACATAAGTACACACAGATGCTGTTGAACCAGTTTTTGGGGGGTTGTTGTTTTTTACAATGTTCCCACTGTTGACTTTGTATTCCCATGGCTACGTTTTTGGCGGTCATGAATCCTTGTTTATTTCCCTGCATTTGGTGTGTGTGTGTGTGAGGCTGCCTGCCCATCCGCCTGTCTGTCTCTCTCTCTCTCTGCCTGCATGTCTGTGTGTCTGTCTGTCTGTCTGTCTGTCGGTCCGTCTAACTTGCTCCATGCTTTTATTGCCTTGCTCCGAGATGGCAATAGTTCATATAAGATTGACGCCGGGTGACCCAGATGCATTCTGCTTAACCTGTAAAGTGCAGACAGGAAAGGAAATGAGTGTGTGTGTGTGTGTGTGTGTGTGTGTGTGTGTGTGTGTGTGTGTGTGTGCGTGTGTGTGTGTGTGTACGTGCGTGTATGTGTGTGAAGATGTTGACACGGCGACGGAAGGAGGCTGGATGTATGAGGACGGAACGGAATATAATGATGAGGTCAGATCTGACCAGAAGGTGTGAGGGGCAAAATAAATGAAATGACAAAGAATATGACAGGCCCCCTGCGAACACGAGACAAAGTGGCAGACTGACTGTGAAGATGAAGATGAAGATGAAGAACAAGCATGTGTGTGTGTGTGTGTGTGTGTGTGTGTGTGTGTGTGTGTGTGTGTGTGTGTGTGTGTGTGTGAAAACGCCATCGTAGTAGATGTCACAGGAGGCCTGAAGAAAGGCAGAACGTGCTTGAGTGTGCCCGCGGTTAAGGTGTCGGAGGACCCCCCCACTCGCGAGTGTACATTGAACGTGAAGCCGTTGTCAAGGCAACCCATTTCTCCGACGTGTCAATCAGCCACGGTAATTGACTTGTATGTTCCCTCACAGCGAGGCATGAACAGCCAACAGCCCCCCCCCCCCAACGATTACGGGGACAACAATATTTTGTTGTCCCCCGTAATCGTTGACACGTGAAATGGCTCCCATCTGTATGCAACTGGCATCTTCTTGCATACATGCCAAATTACAGTTGTGCACACATGTATACACACACACACGCACACACACACACACACACTCATGCACATCGTAGGGGATGCTGATTGATATGGTTTGGAAGGCAGCCATGTTTGTGCTGTCCATGATTTGCCATTTCAACTGATTTTGTTGGAGAGAAACATGTGGTGGTTCAGTGGAACAAGCCAACACCCCACCCACACATCCATCTTTCTCTTTCTCATCCGCCCTTTCTCCACCTCCTACCTCCTCCCACATCCCCTTATTTTAAAAATATGTACATGTCATGCACATGGACACACACGCGTGGACACACACCCACACTCACGCGGACACACAAAAACACACACACACACTTATCCATAAACACAGACACATGTGTGGCTTTTTAAATTGTCTGCCTTAAAAAAAATGTGTCTCCATCTGTTTCGTTATTTTATTTTCATTGTTTATGATTTGCGCTTTCTCGTTCGTTGGCATTGCTGTTTGTGATGGGGTTGGAATGCATTATGTGCACACAGACAGTACACATGTACTGTGCACACATGTGCTATCCTTGTTGTGTAGTCACATCGCTGCTATGGTAAGTTAATCACAGTTGCTGCTGTCTTTGGAAACCATTTTAAACATTGTAATAAATGGAAATCGCCCATTTGGCCTGATTGTGAACATTTTTACATGAATGGTATTAAGGCCTTTGTGTTCTCCATCTGATCTGAGCTTGATTTTACAATAAAACACTTCTGTTGATCAAATCCAATCTCCATTTGGAATTATTGTGTTGTATTGTGTTCAGTTAAAACTAATGTTGGGATACAATACGGTATACTGGCACTAGTTTTGATTTCATTTGTTTAAAATAGTAATTACAACTGATTAGGCCGAAAGGTGAGATTTGTGCTGCAGCACGTAACCTAAACGAGCCACAAATGAACAAAAATAGGCTTATACATGAATTTCAAAAGTCAACCATTGCTGATCAACATTACAGGCCAGCACCTCAAGAAAATTGGAAATATCCTAATATATAAAATATAACATGAATAATCTATGACAATAACAATAAGAACAACAATATATAGATATATATATATATATTTTAAATGTTTTTAGAAGTAAAGGCTTTGAATGGTAACATCTTAGTGGACATACACACCAATAATGATACCTTATGCAACAGGAGACTTTTGAAGACAGATTTCTGGAGTCCTTGTCTCCTTCCACTCACCAGGAATTAAATAGTGACCACTTGTTTTAATCTGCTACTACTACTACTACTACTACTACTACTACTACTACTACTACAACCACCACCACCACCACCAACAACAACAACAACAACAACAACAACAACAACAACACAAAGAAACAAACAAATAACTAACTAACTAACTAACCAACCAAACAAATAAATAAATACATAAACAAACACATAAATGAATGAATAAAGAAAGAAAGAAAGAAAAGTGTGTGTTGTTGAACTTTTCTGATGATAATTTTAAGCGGGCAGAGGGACAGACGACAACTTCTTACATCGACGTCATCGTCCCTCGACCGCGACAAGAGAAGGACCTCCTCTTCCTCCTCCTCTGCTGCCCGGCGTGTCCCGTCGCGTCGCGTCGCTGGTGGTGGTCGGCGGCCGCCTCGTCCTTCAGAGACCTAAAATGTCCTACAAACTCAACGGTTTCACGCAAAAGCTGAGCGGAGCCGGCGTGGCCTCGGCGTACAGCCCTCAGGTGAGACCACCATGTGTGATTCTGTCCCGGGGGGTTTCATTCATCTCCTGGTCACTGAGGTCAAAGGTCAAGTCAGCAAACTCCAAACCAGCTTCTCTCTGCATGTCCCCAAGTAGAGCTGTGAGGATTCTCACGTTTCTTATTAAGATAAGAAAAGAAAAGATCAGATCTTGTGCCAGGTTGCATTGCAATAGAATAAAACAACAGAGAAATAAACAGAATAATAATAATAATATAACAGATTTACACATTTACAGTAAGTCTATGTCCTGGGAGGAGTATAAAAATATAGGTAAGATAAGATATTCAGTCAGCAAAAACAATTTGTCAATAATTGAAGTGTAATAAAAGGGTAATAATCATAATAATGGTAAGAGGAAGTATTGCACATGATATAAAGAATATTAAGAATATTGCACATCATGATGAAAGGTAATGCAGCATGGCAATATTGCAAGGATAATATTGAGAGGAAGTATTGCACATGACATTAAGAATATTGCACATCATGATGAAAGGTAATGCAGCATGGCAATATTGCAAGGATAACATTGAGAAGAAGTATTGCACATGACATTAAGAATATTGCACATGATGATGAGATGGAGATGAGAGGTAACGTTGCATTGGATGATACATTCATACCCAATGGATGTGGAGAAGTGTCGAGTGTGTCGGGGCTGACCGCAGTCGTGAAACAAAGTTGGGTGCCTTGGACTGAATGTGGGTGTCAACGAAGCAGTAGCAGCCAGGCCCCTGGGAGTGGAGCACCTGAATTATGGAAAATGTTGTCGGGCTTCGTTGGACTGCATTGATGGACGATGCTTTGCTTTTGATGAATGATGTTGTGCTTAAGAGGACTTGGACAAAAATGGGCGTGGATGGCGGAATAATTAGCTATTGGCAATGCTGCTGTAGAATGATTAATGTCATGTTGGTAATATCACAGCTTTAGAATTGGCTGAACCGTTTTAAAAATGTATAATGTATTGAAAGTGTAATTAATGCATGAGCCTTTTTTTTTATATACAACAACAGCTTGGTTTCCTGTCGCCCTGAGCAGTTTGTCTTCCGTGTGAACAACAGGGGCTGAGGCCGGGTGTGCCTGGGGAGGCTCCAGCCATGGTCTTCACCACACCGACTAAGATGGCTGCCGAGGCCGGCTCTGCGTTGGAGTACATGGGAGCCAACAGGGTGCCTGGCCTCCAGAGACTGTTCCAGGTAAGGCAGAAACAAACACCGTGGAAATCTGGGGGCTGATTGTTTTTTCTTCTGTTATTTCTCCATGCTACCGAGATATTAAATGATTGAGCACTGGGGAAATGTCTACAGCTACATTTCTCTCTGCCAGGAGTTGTCTTTTGGATCCAGGAACAATTTTTGGATTCAAGAACATTACAAGCTGTTTAGGAACAACACATGGGGGAAAAACAAAGCATTTGCCTTTTTTCTGTTGGGGACTAGAGGAGGTTTCGGATCAGTTTGGAATGTGTTCAGACTGCTTCTTTGAAGAGATACCCATGATGGGACCACGTCAGGCACACAGAATGCAAAAGGAATTGTCGTAAATCCTATGCGAATAACGTGCAGGATCTTCTCTTGGGAATTAATATAGACAAAGTTGAGAGAATTGTAAAATTTGAATGAATGTTTTTTAATATGAATATGCAAATCGTCATTGAAGAAGGGTATCATTGCATAATATAAGGGTGGTGTTTATCATTTGCACTATGCTTTTATTCAGCCGCTGTGCAAATGGTAAATGGACTGCATTTATATTTTGGCACTTCCACTTATTCTTAACCATGCAAGGCAACATCCAGCTGTCCAGGAGTAGTAAGGGTTGGGTGTCTTGCTCAGAGACATCTCGGCACTTGAGTAACTGGGATCAACCCAGCAACTTTCCGTTTACCAGACAACCCGATCAGCCTCCCACTGCCGAACAATCCACTGCGGTGTGGTGGTGATGATTGTCCGTACATTTCAAGTTGAGACTGGTCCCAAACGCTCGAGTCAATTGTGTCACATGTGACTCAGAACAACAGAGTCTCACCACCTTCTTCTAACCACCACCTCCTCCTCCTCCGCTCGCCCCCAGGTCGCCGACAGCACCCCCGTCCACCTGAAGCGCGGCGTTCCCGACCGGCTCCTGTACCGCACCACCATGGCGCTCACGGTGGGCGGCGCGCTGTACTGCCTCGTGGCCCTCTACATCGCCGCACACCCGCCCAAGAAGTAGCTGGCAGTCACCACCGCCGCCGCCACCACGACAGATTGGACCAGGGTTCGGACCCCCCCCCATGGTTCCATGGGATCGGTGTCCAGTGCCACAGAGCGAGCCGGCTGCCCTCTCCCAGATTTTGAAAGACTGACACGTCCGGTCTGTCTTTTTTGAGTGAGATCGCTTGGAATGGAATTCCAACCGTGACGTACAATTGTGCAACACCTGCAACACATGTCTGCCTCCCTTTTGTAAAGAGATAATTTATGTTAATAAATGTAGGAAAGGAAAATCAGGTGAACTCAAAGTGCTTTTGTGGGGTTTTTTGGTCCGAGAACTGGCGTTCAAGATGATCATTTTTTTGTTGCATTGAAAAGATTCCCATTCCTGCCTGGCAACAGAAAGCAAAATGCATGGAAGCAGATTGTGTGTGTGTGTGTGTGTGTGTGTGTGTGTGTGTGTGTGTGTGTGTGTGTGTGTGTGTGTGTGTGTGTGTGTGTGTGTGTGTGTGTGTGTGTGTGTGTGTGTGTGTGTGTGTGTGTGTGTGTGTGTGTGTGTGTGTGTGAGGATCAATCATTTAAAAAAAAAGAAAAAGGATATTGTAGAATATCCTAATTTTAGTCATTCCCCTGTTAACATGTAGTGCTGTGTTGACTTATTTCTCTCTCACACACATACACGCACACATGGGTTCCAGTAACGCAAGCTGGCCAAACCATTTGTCATCTGAGCGCCGACACTGATCAACGATGGATCATTGCAAACTATTTAATCAGCCATGAATATTAATGCATACATTTGGGCCCCATGCATGCAGCAGCTGTGTGTGTGTATATATATATGTATATATATATATAGTGGCGCTTTGAGGCCTCTCCATGATTGTCGTGGCCCTCTGGTTTTGTATAAGCCATGTGGTGCCACTTCACGTCTCCTTCACCAAGTGGCTGTGGATGTGTCTTTGCATTTTAATGAGGTGTACACCCTGTGCAGGCTAAAAAACTATCCCCTTGCTCCTTATATCAGAGCAAATGGTGATTGGTGTGGGAGGGGGGGAAGGAGTATCGGATCCAACCCCATTTGGCTATGCTTCTCTCCACCCCACCCAACGTTAAAATGCACAAACGAGATGGTAAGTGATGGAGGATATCACCACCACCACCACACCATCCTCGTGCTTTAAAAAAAAATGGGGGAAAGAATCAATAAGACAGGAAAAAAAGCTCCACCTCCTCCACCACCAACTCCTCCTCCACCCCCCACACCACGCGACACAATGCACCCCAAACTGTTAAGCAAGCACGTGTCACTCCTCAACGGGGGTGCGAACACACAGGAACGAGAACGAGAGAGCAAGATCGAAACAAAGTGTGTGTGTTGATATACGGAGTGGGTGGTGCTGGTGGTGGGCATCTGTGTGACTGTCTAAAAGACAAATTGTCATGAAATTTTTATCACTCTATTAGGGCCTAGTGTTTACACATCGGCCCCCCCGGGCGCCACCAGAGGAAGCTGTTGCCAGTCTGCAATGCGAGACACGTCATCCATCCTGCCATGAGGGGGGGGGGGGGGGGGGTGATGGTGGTGGGGGGAGATAAATCACTGATTCTCCGCCCACCATCAACCACAACCCTCGCAACACCATGCCACAAAACAAAGCTTACACACAAAAAAACCAATACAATAAAAATCACATGAATACAAGCTCTATTCAGATGACAACCAGATTCACGATTCACATCCCCTCATCCCATGCTGCACCAGAGGGACAGAGAAGAAAAGAGAGTCTGCTAGAGAGTGGTGATGAATGACCTCTCGTCACAATGGCCCTAGCTGCCATAATGGCACTGCCAGGAGGGAACAAAATAATGAATAAATAAAGTTCCCCAAGATTGAATGTGGAGAGCAAATCGACGCGGCTGGAGAAAGAGAGGAGAGAGGCGATGTGATGGGGGGCCTCTCTCGCAAAACAAAGGACGGAACAAAAGGCCAGTTCTTGTCTGATTCATACGTGCATTTTAATTATTAATATTATTATTATTCATATTCTTCATGGAGGCGGCGGAAACATCGCTGAGTGCTGAGGAGAAGACAACCATATGCATCCTGTTAATTGAGAGACGCGGTAACATGAATATATCAGCTTTTTATAGTTCATACACCTTTACCCCCCCCCCCCCCTTTCAACCCTACACACACAGACACACACACAGGATTTCCATCACTGCTCACACTAAAAGTGGAAGAGCCCTGGGAGGGTGTCGACGGCAGTGATGAAAGTGGGAGAAGAAGAATAAAACGCCTGAATATTTCACACCCCCACCCACCCCTCCTTGCCCGCCAACACCACCACTCCTCTCGAGAGCATGGGGTATATGGGGAGTGTCGGGAACGAGTGACAGATAGATTGGAGGCCCAAAAGAGCTCAGATAATGGAGGCATAGCAGCGTGACATCGGAACGCCGAAGACCCAATTGGCTTTTCTTTTCCAACATTTGAAGCCTGAGAGGTGTTGATTGGCCCCCTCGCTTCCACAATCTGTACTAGTGAGGCCTACTACGCCTCTGGCCTATAAGAGCCCTTCCCCCCCCCCCCCCCTCTCCCACCCAGTCGACCTCCCCTTGCTCTCTCCAGCCAGACGGGCAGCCCCCAGGTTTTCACCAGCGGCCGATGGGTCTGCGCTGTGTGTGTGTGTGTGAGTGCACAAGGGTCATTTCCCGGGAAACACACATTAGAAGGGAAGAGGAGATGATCACATTGGAATCATTTGACACACTTTGGTGCCCTCGGTTCCCCTCCATCTCAATGCAATTGTACTCTAAGATCTATTCTGTTTGCAGCAGCCCTGGGGGGATATATAGGTGGGTTACTGGCCAGACACACCATCCATGCCTTTCTCTGACTCAATTCCTGATGCAGCAGCCCTGGAAAAGGGTGGGATATAATTTCTGGTGTAATGGCTTACAGGAGGGTGATCATGATGCACACACACTGTATAGAGACGGAGCAGAATTGATGGTGTACACTAAAATGCAAGTGAATCAATATGGATGCCTGTGGCAAAGCATACAGGAGGAGGTGGCAGATTTGTGTGTGTGTGTGTGTGTGTGTGTGTGTGTGTGTGTGTTTCCGATGGAATTGCAGCAAGATTAATGATTTGTTTAAAAAAGAACAGTATTCATCAGTAACCAGCTTCAGGTGCAGGATGGCTCTGAGAGTGTGTGTGTGTGTGTGTGTGTGTGTACCAGCGAGAGAGCAAGAGTCACAAAGAGAGAGAGAGAGACAGAGAGGCAGTATACGCTCTGAATTGTTCTCAGTTCTCCTTACCCGTGCTATGGCTGCCTATTCCTACCGCCCGTTACGCTCCTCCATGGGCAAATCCATTTTAGGACTGAGCCATACAGAAAAAGTAATCACACCATCACCCACATACACATAATGTAATGTAATGCAGAGGAACTGGTTCGGAGTAAAAAATGTGATTGTTTTTTTTCTCGACACTGAAATTTGTTAAACAATGTGAAAAAACAAAACCCAGCAAATGGATGAGTATATACGAACACACACATACGCACGCACACAACGCCAAGAAGAACAGCTAGTTACAGAACAACAGCTTTATTTCTGTCAAAGAAAACAATCTGCAGGAACATTTCAAGCCTTTGTGAATACAAAATGAATTCTACTCAAACAAATACTTTTCTTTTAGGGGAGCCCATCTTTCCATTTGAAAGGGTAATGGCTCCTAATAAATACCCAGTACATTTTGCACAGCAGATCACCAGGAATACAAACATTCTCACACACACAAACACACATTCTCTCTCTCTCACACGCACACACACGCACGCACACAGTGCATCACTTGCACTTGTAGGTGAGCTGTTTGCGATGGAAGTGGATCCACACGGGGGCGGCGACAAGCCCGGTCAGGTAGCCAATGACAGCGCCCAGGCTGCAGGAGATAGGCCACACCTACAGGACGCAATGCAAGGCTTTTAGAAACATGTTTGTGCGGTTACCCGTGTGTGTGCATGCATGCGTGTGTATGTGGTTATATATGTGTGTGTGTGTGTGTGTGTGTGTGTGTGTGTGTGTGTGTGTGTGCATGTGTATGTGCACATGTGTTTATATTGCACGTGTGCGTGTGTGTGTGTGTGTGTGTGTGTGCTAACCTGCCATGGCCGGTCCCAGTCCAGAGGTATAGGGAAGGCTCCTAGCCAAGCACCTATCACAGAGCAGGCCACTGTAATCTGCAGAGAGGTGTCCCACACAGACATAGCCCTGGATGCAGAGTGAGTGAGACAGCACAATAAGTGTTTTAATAACCAATCAGCACAACTTATCATCATTTAACGATTATCGATATGATTTAAAAACGTTAACGTTATTAGGGTACATATTAAAAACATGCCGTTTGTTACATTGCATATGTAGCGGTGGGGGTAATTTGCCTACTTGTGTAATTACAGTGTAACAGGACACTGCGATTTAACATGTAAACACAAAAATACAATATAAAAGATGCTAAAACTTAATTATGGGTTGAAATCGAACAATAGTCTTACCCATGTCTACTGAAAACTCGTATCCAAGCCTGGACGTTCGGGCCAAGGACACAGAGGCACCTCACGGTGGTCAGGGAGGTCAGCAGCACTGCTAAGGAGAAGGTCTCCAGCGCAGTCCTGCACCAGGTGAGGTCAGGTGTGCAATTAATTAATATATGATAGTATAGTTCATGACACACATATAAACGAAGCACAACGACCTACTCGATCAGCGGTGCGCCATACAGGACCACGACAGTGTGGAAGAAGAGGCAAGAGAGCAGCAGGTACAGACAGGAGCGCACCAATCTGGAAAGCTACACACATAAGATAAGATAAGACAGAACTTTATTGATCCCGAAGGAAATTCTTGTGCCAGGTTGCATAGCAATAGAATAAAACAATAGAGAAATCAACAGTAGAATAATAAAAATAAAATAACAGATTTACAAATGTACAGCAAGTCTAAGTCCTAGGAGAAGTATAAAAAAATAGGTGAAGTATAAGAATATAGGTAAGATAAGATATTCAGTGCGCAAAAACTATTTGGCAATAATTGAAGTGTAATAAAAGGGTAATACTACTACTACTACTAATAATAATGTAGTAATAATAATAATGAAGATAATAATAATGTAACAGTAATAATAATAATAATAACGTAGTAATACTAATATAATAATGTATTAATAGCAGTAGTATTAGTAATAATAATAATAATAATGTAGTAATAATAATAATGATGATAATAATAATAATGTAGTAATAATAATAATAATAATGTCGTAATAATAATAATGTAGTAATTATAATAATAATGTAGTAATAATAATAAAATAATAATGTAATAGTAATAGCAGTTGTAATAATAATAATAATGTTTTATTATTAATAATAATGATAAAGTACAGTGACTACAATGACAAATGGTGAGCGACCGGCTCCTTCGTAGACCTTGTGGCTGATCGTGTTCTTCTTGGCGGGCTGGCTGACGCCGAGCGCCCAGAAGACGGACGCGGTGGCGGCGGCCACGGCCCCGGACACCGCGTACAGCCACAGCAGGTGGGCGCTGTACACCGAGAAGCCCCGCACGACCACCGCGGGGAGCACGGTGGCCGCGCACACGGACGAGGCCATGACGGCGTGGGCGGACGCCATGGCTTTGATTTCGTGGTCCCACATGACGATGATGATGATGACAATAATAATTTAATTAATACAACAACAAACAACCGAGAAAACTCCTGCTTATCGCTACCGATTATCAACCTCTACTTCCGTAAACAGTCGTGGTCCGGACTCCGGAACACGACCCGGATGCGTTTCCGCTTGACTTCACAATAAAGGTTCGACGATAGAACTTTATTAATCACGAAGGAAATTCTTTGTGCCAGGTTGCATAGCAATAGAATAAAACAATACATGAACAAGAACAACAAGAAATAAACAGTAGATAATAATAATAATAATAATAATAATAATAATAATAATAATAATTGTTATTATTATTATTATAATAAAAGAAATTATAATAATACATTTTTTATATTATAATAATAATAATAATACTAATAAACAATTGTTCTTGTCTACACAGTTTGGGTGCATGTATAAATAAAACATATTTATCAATTAACTTTCTATCAATTAGATTTTAGGCCGTTCACATGCATACAATAATATTATACACATTTAAAAACAATGACCACGCCAAGCGCTGCGGGGAACCTTTACTTTGAAGGCGATCGTGTAATCACAGGAAAAAAGAAAACGAGAAGCGCGGAAGGTCAGCCAAATCCCGGGGCTTACGATGACTGACGGCGCGACCGTCCAATCACCGCTCAGATGTGTAGCTCACTCAGCCAATCAGCTCACTTTGGAATGAAACACGGAAGTAAAACAAACCCTGACAAACACTGACTGTGTCAATTTGTCGTGTGATCAATATCAACATTAATATTAATATCCTTTATATTCAACTCAACGAAGATACAAGATGGTTTGTGAGAAATGTAAGCGGGGACACACAGCTCATGTGTATTTCATGCGATTGTCCATCATCTTGGTTCCTAATAAACGTCAGTGTTACATAATGTATATTATTATATTTGTCATTAATTGTTATTTGTTGCTGCAGGTGAGAAGAAGCTGGGGAAGGTCATCACCCCTGACACCTGGAAAGATGGAGCCCGCAATACCACAGGTATGTCCAACAATATAATGTGTCAATATCAACATGAAGGTATAACATCAGAGTGTCTATTGACTTGTTCTTGGCTTCTTTAAAAACTGCTCACTTAAAGGCCATTAAATAACATTTGATTGCTGGATTTCGATTGATGAGTGAGCATAGGCACTGTGGTTGAATAGATATTACAGTATTATTTCCCCCATCCTGGATCACAGTTGTGTGACTGGGTTTGGGTGTGTTGGCCGATCTCTTTTATTTGTATTATTCTGCTGTTTATTTCTCTGTTGTTTTGTTCGATTGCTGTGCAACCTGGCACAAGAATTTCCTTCGGGATCAATAAAGTTCTATCTTGTCTTGTCTTTTCTCTTTCAGAGGGTGGAGGGCGCAAACTCAACGAGAACAAGATGCTGACGTCCAAGAAGGCCAGGTGAGATGAAGACATGGAATCGAACCGCGTTCTTGCCTATTGTACGCGCACTGCAGCAGTCCAGATAGTGTCGTCCAGGGTGTTCCAGGGGCTTGGGTCGATCCTCAAGGTCCCTCGTCCTAACCTAACCTGACCTGACCTAACCTAATCTAACCTAACCTGGCTGGCACACAGAACCATCCGGAAAGTTGTCCTTTGAAACTGTTTGGAAAAAGGGCAGGCAATTACAAAAAAGTACTTGGCATGTGATTGGATGAACCATCGGAACGCCGATTGGTCCGAACCACTGTGGTACGGACACAAGGGGATAACTTGCAGCCTGGCCAGACCAGTGACACTCGCGAGATCCTAGAGTAAAACGCCTACCATCTCCTAAATTATCTGAGTTCACCATATATCTTGTCCTCCTTGGATAAAAGCTTATGCTAAATAACTCATGACTTTTGTTTTCCTAAAATGTTAATTATCATCACCATGTATGGCTGTATAATTAAGCTTATGGTCTTCTCTCCCAGGTTCGACCCTTACAGCAAGACTGGCTTTGCTATCTGCAGGATTTGCAAGAGCTCTGTCCACCAGTCAGGGTCCCACTACTGCCAGGGCTGTGCCTACAAAAAAGGTAGTTATTTTCAGGTCAGCTGTGATGACCATAACTTTTCAAGGCTATGATGACCCTCACTTTTCAGTGAATGTTTAGTGGGTCAGACATATTGTCCACTATTTTAGGGATTGTAATTAAAAAAAATGCATTGGATGTCTTCTACTAAACTCATATCTTACCACATATAAATTAGTTGTATTTTTGTGGCATCCTGACCTTCCATAAACCCTAAATGATGCCGTTTTTACAGTGCTATGTGGATGTTATGTAGATGTTAGATGTTAGTTTGTTTTCTGTTCATAATGTCTAAAATGAGCACAGAGTGAAGGGATAATTCTATGACATTTAGTTTATCACTAACAAGGTTTGAAGCAATTGACAGCTAAAATCAATTGTGTGCTCTGCTACTTTATTCGCCTTCGTTGTTTGTTATTTCTAGGCATCTGCGCCATGTGCGGCAAGAAAGTTCTGGATACCAAGAACTACAAACAGACGTCTGTATGAACGGCTGGCAGTCCGACCACCGTCCCGAGGTCTTGGAGGGATGGCTGCAGGATCGAAGACAGACAGACAGACAGACAGACAGACAGACAGACAGATGAACGGAAGAGGCTCGTGGTTTGAGCTATTTTTTTTGACATGTTTGCGGATTAGCTCGATGTCGTCTCACTGGCCGCCCCGCCTCTCTCTCGCTCTGTTTTGAATTGGAAAGTTGGAGTGTTGTAATATAATTAGGTGTTTATGGTTTCTTTTTATTTTCTATGTTTTTGCACCTGCATGTACATACATACATTATTGTTGTTGTTGTTGTTGTTGTTGATGATGATGGGGGAGGGGCTTTTCCCCTCTAATGTAGACCGCTGTAACGGCGCTGTGCCTCTTAGCTTCAGAGTGGCAATACTCAGACAAGTACTCAAGTACTGTTACCTTAAATAATATACTCCCTGTCATAATATTATCAATACTTGCCAGCCAATGTCACGTTAACGTATATATATATACATACAAATTGTTTTATTCTTTTCTTTAATTAAAACATTGATTTGGTAACCTTAATAGACTTGTTATTTGTCCTTTACAAGTGCTCCATGGCCTTTATATGCCATTATTTTGACATTTATTTAGAAAATTGTAGTTAGGGTTTGACATCACTGTTATCCGGGTGGGGTGGTGGAGGGTGCATGCACTAAACCTGTACTTTATGTAATAGTTCACAGTCCTACACAACATGTTCCCTTGCCATGACATTTAGAATGTTGCACTGCCTCAGGCTCAAGCGTGTGGAGATGGCCATGTTGAATACCGTACAGTTCCTGAGCACAAATCAAGACACATTCAGATTCTGCTCAATTATTATTTACTGTTGCAAAGAAGGTCATTTTTTCGGGGGTTGGGGGAATCTGGCAATCCTTTCACACGTGTGAAAGACAATATTGCAGTAATTTTAAAATTGTCAGGTATCACCAGAACCATCGTTGCTTTCAACACTGCCGGAAAGTCCATTATTTTATAACCATATAAAAATCAGATAATGCGTTTGTGTGTATGCTAATAAGAAGTCTTTGTAATGTTTGACTTCAATGGTTAGACATAGCACATGGCTAGCTGCACGATCTAACCTAGCCTGGGATGGTGTGCCCCCAATTATAGTAGAAAGTAGAAAGACTTCACTTTAGAATAGTTTGTGTAAATTTGTACATTTTTATTAAGTTAAATATCCAACAAACAAACATATTACAGTCGCTGTGGATACTGGACATGTGATTAACTTAAATATGCTAAAATACTGTAATGTCCTAACATACAACATCTTATTTTTTCATTTTCATTAAAAAAACAAAAAACTTTTTTTTCATTTGTTACCCTTCACATATTTACAAATGTATTTGTAAAAATAATCACAAAGTCAAGTATTAGTTAAAAACAAAAAGCCACACATTTATTTTAATGGCTATGAAATGAAAACCCTCTTCTCAAAATATGTGAAAACAAGTGTGTACATGTTTTAAACATTTCAATATAATTGTACATACAAAGGTCCATCTTATACACTGTATATGACTAATAAAGTTCAAGGCACCAATGGTTGGATGGTTGGATTTAGTCAGTTGGACAGTCAGTTCCACAAGGGGAAAAAAGCACCGGTGCAACTAAACTGCAAACTACCGTGTATTCCCAATGATTGTACCTAATGAAGTACCTAACGTGTGCTTGACCGATATTGCTTTCTTAGACGTACTGTAGACGTCCAGTACTGCTACCGTACTGTAATTGTGAATGCCACGCTTGCCCTACAACGCATGGACCCCCCGAAACGCATGAAACATCACACTTCAGCTTTACATCTGTTTGGCTTCAAGAGTTGTGTGCCGTGGAGTGACCTAGTGCCTGGCGAAGTTCAGGAACTCTTCCCGGGTCTTGGTGTCTTCCCGGTACACGCCGAGCATAGTGCTGGTTATGGTGCGACTGTTCATCTTCTGCACTCCACGCATCACCATGCACATGTGCCTGCAGGAACCATGTACACCACACACACGCACACACACACACACACACAGTGTCAGTGGACTGCATCGGTGGACAACATAAACATGTACTTGTGTCACTGGCGCTCTATTTACACATACACACTATTGTGTGTGTGTGTGCAAATAATAGTGTGAGTTTTTTTGTTCATAATGAGAACCACTTTTTGCTCAAATGGTAAATGGATTGCATTTATAAAGCGCTTTTATCCAAAGCGCTTTACAGTTGCCTCACATTCACCCATCGACAGTGATGCCAACCATGCAAGGTAACAACCAACACGTCAGGAGGGTTAGGTGGCGTCCTGCTCAGGGACACCTCGACACTTAGCTAGGTGGGGGAACGAACCAGCAACCTTCTGGTTGCCAGACAACCGCTCTTACCTCCTGAGCTACTGCCGCCTCACGATTGTGTGTGTGTGTGTGTATATGTGTGTGTGTGTGTATGTGTGTGTGTGTCCGTGTGTGTACACTCACACAGCCTCAATGACCACAGCGACGCCCTTAGGTTGCAGAGCCTCAGAGACGGCCGTGGCTATCTGCTTGGTCAGACGCTCCTGAACTACGGGACAGACGAGGGGAATCAGAACACACACACACACACACACACACACACACACACACACCAACTCGCAGGGCAAACAGCAAGTGACGTGACAAGTTTGAGATCTCAAAGTGTCTTGCAGCGTTTCTTACCTTGAAGTCTCCGGCTAAAGATCTCCACGATCCTACAAGCAAGCAAAGCAGAAGCAAAGTAGAAGCCAGGAGCGTATGACATATGTGGTGGAAAAATACCATATTGGCCATTTACAGGCAACATGCCTTCATCTGCATATCATTGAGGGGACCCCTGCTGTGAACAGTCACTGGCAGAAGGTACTGGGATGGGAGGTTGATAGACCTGTTGACGCCAATACAGTATACAGGGAGACGTTTTGATGACCTTTTGATCAGTCACAAAGGATCTGGTAATGTCAATGCAGGAAACTCTTATTCCTACAAGTATTTTGTCTGTTTTAGACTCATTCGCCTTGGACGCAATTACTTTATCGAAGAATTGCCACGACACATATTATCCACAGCTTCAGATAATAATAATAATATTAACAACAACAACAACAACAACAACACATGATGATTTTTAACCAGTGGTACCCAAACCTCAAAAGCATACTATTGGGTCCTTTGTGAACACATGATTATGTACCAGTGATTGGTTTCGATTCGATATGGTTGATGTTGAGATATTGAAACACAATGAGAGGAAGAGAAGGAGACACAGTCAGAGAGAGAGAGAGCGAGAGAGAGAGACAGAGAGAGAGAGAGAGAGAGAGACAAGCTGTGATAATACTGGGGCGATTCCCACACGTCCATGAGGGGAATGTTCTCATGGTCTGTGGGTCACTAAGTTTAGGGAGCTGTCTCCCGGATCAGGGGACTGTAGGATAGCCATGGGGCTTAGGCCTCTAAGCCTGCAGGTCAATGCGCCGAACCAACAGAAGAACGCAGCCGTTCGGCACTAACGCCACAAACATACAGTCTTGCAGCGACTAGGCGAGGCCCCCAGAAATGTGTGTGTGTGTGTGTGTGTGTGTGTGTTTATACCTTGGCAGCTTGCTTAGTCCCACAACTTTTTTGTTGGGCAGGTAGCCGATGTGAACCTGCAGATGTCACGCACAGAGGTCATTGTGTCGCCCAAAAAACACGGGAACAATTGCACACTAAGAAACAGACGATGTGAAACCTAAACTGAAAAGTCTTCAAAATATGTGGTCGTTCCCAATGTAATGGGGCAGGGGATGGGGGGTATCAGTATGAGGTCAGATTAGATTAGGTGAGTAGATTTTGGGTCATTTTAGAATCAGCTAGGCGGGATTGATTTGAGTTCAACAACAGTATTTAAAGGAAAAGCCGTGGGTGATTCATTTTGTTCCCCACCTGGATGTTGTCCGTGAGAGTCTAAGCCATCACCTACAGACGTGTCCCAGAACCTCAGAGACCCAGTTTCCCAGCCACCAGCCCAAACCTCAGCCCCAGTTTCCCAGTTACCAGCCGCAGTTTCCCAGCTACCAGCCCAAGTCTGGCTTTTATCATATTCACAATCAGTCCACCACCCAATCGATTAGATCATGTTAGTTTTCAACCCGCCGGTCCTCAGCCAGCCCCAGCCCCTAGCCCGTTCCTGGGAACCTGCCTGGCCCTGGGAGGACCTCGTAGTGCCCAACAGGCTCTCGGGCGTCGAGGCAAGCGACTTCCGGTCCTGGTTAGGCCGCAGCAGTTTCCTGTTCCCGCTGCTGGGTCATAGACTTCCCTGTTCCGGTTGGGGCCACAGCCATCCCCAGGTGCTCCGCCTCCTGACTCTACAGCATCCCCATTAACGCCGCCCCCTGTGTCTGCAGCGTCCCCAGTGGCTCTGCGCCCAGAGTCTGCAGCATCCCCAATGGCTCTGTTTCGCTGCCGACCTCCAGAGCCCTCCCGCCTTCGCCGCCAGTTTCCGGAGCGGTTCCGCCTTTGGTCCCGCCCTCACCACCGGCCTCCTAGTCGCCTTCTGTTCACCTGAGGGTTCCTGCTCTACCCCTGGTCAACCCCCAGGCCGCCGTCCGCCTGAGTTCCCCAGCTCCATTCTCCCACTCCCTGGACACTTTCCCCTGAATCCCTCCAACGGACCCCCTCCCCCCTCCCTGCTCAGCGTTCCTGGTCAGCTTTGTGGGATGTCTGCCTCTGTTCCCCCTGCTGGTTGCTCATGTTTGTTTTCTCATGTACCTTTTTGTATTTTTGGATTCAAATCACTAAGAATCATCCTGCATTTGGGTCCTCTCCTTGTTACCAACCCTGACAACTTTATAATTTGTTAGTTCTGCTCACACACACACACACACACACACACACACACACACACACACACACACACACACACACACACACACAGACAATCTCGCTTACCTTTCCAAAGAAGGGCACCAGGTGGTGTTCACACAGTGAGAACATATCAATGTCCTTCACGATAACCATCTCATCGTGGTCCTCATCGAACATGGCGTCATTCAGGATGTCTGAACACGCACACACACACACACACACACACACACACACACACACACACACATTATCAGCAACATCACACAGCAGTTACACATTGCAGCAAAGACCCTTGATACCTGTTTGGCTTTCTAGTCTATACAATGCAGTGTAATATATTTAAGTAATATATTTTTTATCATGATGTATATTGTGTTATCGTATACTGTGCCACTCAATATATATATATATATATATAAATACTGTGTATATGTGTGTATATTGATATACAGTATGTATATTTTCAATGCATATATATATACAGTATATATAAAGTTCTCTTCTTGCCATTAACTTTTTTGCCTACTTTCACTGTTCAGAATGGGCCTGTGTTATGATGTACATGTGACAATAAAACACAGATTTTCTTTGTACTTTTGACTAAAATACATCATATTATGAGTTATGAGTCAGTGCCACACCACAACACACATTACGCACGGAGTCGCCAGCAGAGCGCAGGGTTGGAGGAGCGCAACGCACAATGCAAACGTTATGGGTTGATGATGATAATAATAATAATAATAATAATAATAATAATAATAATAATAATAATAATAATAATGCGCTCTCTGCAGACAGATCCATGCATTGTCTTGCGATTCATGTGCACTCACCGGAGACACTCTCGTGGTAGCCCTTGGTGAGGAACTGCATGGCTTTGGCGGCGCGTAACGGTGTGCGCAACAGACCCTGGCGGCCGGGGTCCTCTCCGAGCTCCCGCAGGATGCTGGAGTACGCAGCCTCCAGGGCGGGCAGGCGTGACCGGTCCTCTGCGCTCTTGCGGGACGTCTCCTGATGGCAGAGCGCCGTCACCGCGCACTTCAAACCCTTGGTGTCCACGGAGAGGTCGCTGTTGGCGTGGAAGTCGGCCACTACGGCGCAGATCTCACCGTGTCCGTTGCAGTGGCCGTTCATGATTGGGTGCTGGTCTGCTGTGTGACCTCTGGTGTCACACTTGGGTCGAGAGGACTGAGAGTGACTGAGATTGTGATGTACTTCCTTGCGCCGGTTCAATTTATACACATGGCTGCCCTCGCTCCCCCCCTCCCACCCACCTGCCCCCCCACCCCCACACCCCCACCCCCAGGGGTCGAGGCCAGAACTGTGTGTGTGTGTGTGTGGCCTCATACTGTATGCCTCATGACACTAATCATATATGCTATTATCTTATTATCCACGTATCTCCTGACGAGTGTGTCCATAGGGATCACACACACACACACACACATTGGCCAAGAGGTGATACCCCCCCCCCCCCCACCCATGGCATTGCTAATTAACATGACCAACTGACCTTTCGCTTTTTACATGGGACTTATCATTGTTTTGTTAATATCAGACCTCAAATCCTTACTGTTACAGTCGATGAGCATGTGGTTTCAATTGGCCAATCGATTCCACACCCCCCCGTCCCTGTTAATGCTTGAAAATATCCCCATAGCTGACAAGGTTGCAGGTTCGATGTGTTGAGGTGTCCCTGAGCAAGACACCACCTAACCCTCACTGCTCCTGACGTGTTGGTTGTTACCTTGCATGGTTGACACACCGCCGTCGGTGTATGAATGGGTGAATGTGAGGCAATACTGTAAAGTGCTTTGGATAAAAGCGCTATATAAACACAATCCATTGACCATTTACCATTTATTTATCTTAGGGGTGGCAGTAGCTCAGTAGGCAGTACGGCAATGTCTGGCAACTGGAAGGTTGCTGGTTCGATCACCGGCTCCACCGAGGTGTGCCTGAGCAAGACGTCTGACCCCAACTGCACCCGACGAGCTGTCTGTTGCCTTGTGGGGTTGACACCGATGTTGGTGTGTATGAATGGGTGAATGTGAGGCAACATTGTAAAGCGCTATGTACTGTATGTAAAATCCATTTCCCATTTGTGTGATAGTTTCCCTGTAAGTATAATGTACACCCATTGTTCCGATAAAGATGATTGGTAGAATCTGTGTGTGCCTTCCCATGATCACGACCCGTAAAAATGCTGTCCTGCTGTCAAGAAGTGTAATTCTTCACCATGGCAAAAAGAGAAACCTATTGTGTCGTCATCCCATACCTCGGGCTAATAGGGCTAATAGTTGACATTGTTGTTTTTTCCCATTTAATTTCAGAATTGGTTAAAACACATGTTTTATTTGAATAAGCTAGTGTGGTGTGGAGGAAGTCAGTGGCTTACGAGTCACTCTCTTGGACCGAGTGTGTAAGTACAGTATGTCTGGTAGTCAGAGGTGGGGGACAAAGCGTCCAGTTGGAATTGTGCCATCAATGACACATATACAGTTTGTCAATTTAAAAGATAATTTTAGGTAAACTATAAGACTGAAAGATGTACGCGCAATTAGCAATTTTTCTTTTAATTGTACCTGATATCCCGTTTTATATATCCATAGAATGGATTGACTTAATACTATTGATGATGATGATGATTATTATTATTATATAATATCATATACATAATAATAATAATTATTAGATATATTCTTTCTTTTTCTTTCATTATTATTATTATTATTAATAATAATAATAATAATAATAATAACAATAATAATTAAAAAAACAATCATATATCTAATAATAATTAATTATGTATATGATATTATGTAATAATATCATAATATCATTGAATAATATAATGAAATGAAATATAATATCATTGAATAATAATAATATTAATACATTATGTCATATCAATTATATTATTATTTATTATCATATGTATTACTTTATGATATGTATATACATGATATAAATATACTATTATATCATTTTTATCATCTCTCTTTTCATTGTCTTTGTTCGAGACGCTGGAGCAGCTTTACCGTCGACGTCGTCTCCACGGCGGCAAACTTAAAACATCACTTCCGGTGTGCGGCAGCCAGCAGCCAGCAGCAGTCAGCAGCAGCAGCGCGTTGGCGGGAGTTTCCAGCATGGCGGTGCAGCCGAAGCAGAACCTGTCCATGGACAGCGCGGCCGAGCATGGCTTCCTCAACTTCTACTTCTCCATGGCGGAGAGGCCGGACACCACGTTCCGGGTGTTCGACCGCGGCGACTACTACACGGTGCACGGCAAGGACGCTCTGTTCGCCGCCAGGGAGGTCTTCAAGACCACCGGGGTCGTCAAGAACCTGGGCTCAGGTCGGTAGCCGCTAGCTTACGTACGTTGTTGCCTTCGTGCCAGTGTGGCGGCTCTGTGGTCGTCTGGTTGAGAGCCGAAGAGTTGTGTTTTGACGTGTCAATGCTAACCCGTGTGTCACAACAACAACAACAACAACAACAACAACAACAACAACAACAACAACAACAATGCAGTACTTCTCATTTACAATTGCATTACTTGCAATACTCTCAATACTCTCAATTGCAATACTTCTTCTCAATATTATCCTTGCAATACCACCATGCTGCATTACCTTTAATCATTATGTGCAATATTCTTAATATTCTTTATATCATGTGCAATACTTCCTCTTACCATTATTATTATTATTACCCTTTTATTACACTTCAATTATTGCCATATTGTTTTTGCAGACTGAATATCTTATCTTACCTATATTTACATTTTTATACTTCACCTATATTTTTATACTTCTCCTAGGACTTTTTTGTAAATCTTATTTTATTTTTTATTATTCTACTGTTTATTTCTCTATTGTTTTATTCTATTGCTATGCAACCTGGCACAAGAATTTCCTTCGGGATCAATAAAGTTCTATCTTATCTCATCTTCATCAGGAAGTCGCAGGCTGGAGAGTGTCGTCCTGAGCAAGATGAACTTCGAGGCCTTCGTGCGAGACCTGCTGCTGGTGCGCCAGTACCGAGTGGAGGTGTACAAGAACCACAACAAGAGCAGCAAGGAGCACGACTGGAGGATCGCCTTCAAGGTTTTTATTTTGTTTTGTTTAAAACGTGTGCATTCAAGACTTCTTTATTGCCATATGTAACAAGTACAATGGAATGCTTACTCCCCTCATGCAGTATTCTTCTAAACACATTCTAAACAATTAATAATAGAACCTAGTTCGTACAGTAAAACGTATTCTTAAATGATCTGCAACACAGTAGTCTTATGCTGTAATTTAGAAAAAGACTGGTGTAAAATAATGCACTAAAGGCATTAAAAAAAGAAAAATCCCATATCATAAATGGTAAATGGATTGCATTTGTATATCGCTTTTATCCAAAACGCTTTACAGTATTGCCTCACTTTCACCCATTCGTACACTGACGGCGGTGTCAACTATGCAAGGTAACAACCAACACGTCAGGAGCAGTTAGGGTTAGGTGGTGTCTTGCTCGGGGACACTTAACTAGGCGGAGCCCAGGGATCAAACCAGCAGCCTTCCTGTTGCCAGACAACCGCTCTTACCTCCTGAGCTACTGCCGTCTCCATAACAATATTGAGTTGGAAGGGGGGTTCATGTACACCTTTTAAGCTTGACACACTTTCTATCTGTCACTGTTGCCCCCGTAAAACACTCCAGGCTTCTCCCGGCAACCTGACCCAGTTTGAGGAGATCCTTTTGGGGCGGGTGTGGGTGCCGAGGGCTGCGCGGGCGTGGTGGCGGTGAAGCTGGGCACCGGCGCCGACGGGCAGCGCGTGGTGGGCGTCGGCTACGTGGATGCCGCCCAGCGCACCATGGGGGTGTGTGAGTTCCCGGATGGCGAGACCTTCTCCAACCTGGAGTCCCTGCTGGTCCAGATCGGCCCCAAAGAGTGTCTCCTGGCGCAGGGAGATGGGAACACAGACGGGGTGAAACTCAAAGAGGTGGGTGTGTCACGTTTGAGGTGTGGGTGTGTCACGTTCAAGGTGAGGGTGTGTCATGTTCAATGTGGGTGTGTCATGTGTCGTGGCAATTCAATAATTGCATCTAGGGCAATGAGATCTTCAAACTGAAGTAAACACAATACTTGTAGAAATTAAGAGTATTTAATGTATGCATACACCAGACCCCTCTCTACCAGAGTGAGTACCAAACAGATATTCACCTGTCCCTTTTAAACACACTTTTCACCCCACTCATGGTATAGGAGAAGTTTCCTATCTTTACCAGACAAGGTTTCCTGAGGTAATCATTGAGGGGGTTTAACGGTCAACCAACCTTCACCCCAGCTGCTTATCTTTATGACTGGTCAAAGAAGAAGTCACCCTAATGTTCCTGAGGTAATCATTGTCTGTCGTAATGACAATCTATTCAAGGAACATAATGCCAGCTGAAAGAAAGGCCTTAAATGCAATTTCCCATTACACATGTTTGAGGTGTGGGTGTTGCATCTGGTTTTATAACTTTTAACTAAAACTAAACTAGTGGTTAACTAAAAACATTACAAAGACGGCATGTAAACAAGATAACCAACCCACCAACTACTTAAACAGACTCCTGCAAAAAGGCATCACTTGGTTCTTATGTTTTAGCACATCAAGAAAACGTAATACAGTCGCCATGCCATGCTTATCGTGTGTGTGTGTGTGTGTGTCTGTCTCTGTCTGTGTGTCTGTTTGTGTTCAGGTGGTCCAGCGTGGCGGTGTTCTTGTGTCCGACCGGAAGAAGGCGGAGTTCAGCAGTAAGGACATGGTCCAGGACCTCAACCGGCTCCTCCGGACCAAGAAGGGGGAGGCTGCAGCCAGCTGTGCCCTGCCAGAGTTGGACAAACAGGTTAGCACCATACCGTAAATTCACTTGATTCTGCGTTACTCATCGGTAGGGATGGGTACCGAAACCCGGTACCACTATGGCACCGGTTCCCGTACGACCGGTACCTAACGTACCGAATCAAAACGCATATTTCGGTGCCACGACCGAAGGGAGCGCCGGCGCTCCCATTACTCGCTTTTTTCAAACTACCGTAACTCCTAGACCGTTTGTGCGATCGAAGAAATTCCAATGGTTTCTGAAAGCAGAGGTATAGGGGTATTACGGTAAACTCGAAGGGGTTGCGCGGAAGAGTTGTAGGAGGAGTGGCAGGAGGAGACAGAGGATTCAAGCGTGTTTAGCGGGTCTGATCGTGTTTTAGCGGGTTCTGATCGTGTTTAGCGGGTTCTGATCGTGTTTAGCGGGTTTTGATCGTGTTTAGCGGGTTTTGATCGTGTTTAGTGGGTTCTGATCGTGTTTAGCGGGTTCTGATCATGTTTAGCGGGTTCTGATCGTGTTTAGCGGGTTCTGATCGTGTTTAGCGGGTTCTGATCGTGTTTAGCGGGTTTTAATCGTGTTTAGCGGGTTTTGATCGTGTTTAGTGGGTTCTGATCGTGTTTAGCGGGTTTTGATCGTGTTTATCGGGTTTTAATCGTGTTTAGCGGGTTCTGATCGTGTTTAGCGCGTTCTGATCGTGTTTAGCGCGTTTTAATCGTGTTTAGCGGGTTCTGATCGTGTTTAGCGGGTTTTGATCGTGTTTAGCGGGTTTTGATCGTGTTTAGTGGGTTCTGATCGTGTTTAGCGGGTTCTGATCATGTTTAGCGGGTTTTGATCGTGTTTAGCGGGTTTCTGATCGTGTTTAGCGGGTTCTGATCGTGTTTAGCGGGTTCTGATCGTGTTTAGCGGGTTCTGATCGTGTTTAGCGGGTTCTGATCGTGTTTAGCGGGTTTTGATCGAAAAATTGTTGATTGTGTGCACAGGTGGATGTAGAATATGCAGAGTAGTGTAGAGTAGTTTTCACTTGCTTTGTTTGCTGTTATTTATTATCAGTAGTAGTACTGTAACTTATTTATTGTTAAATTGTTATTAGGGTGCCTTTGCAATGCAAAGCACACTATTACTCTCCATCATACTTATCTTCTTTTTTATTTATTCTTCCGCCGTTTTTTCGGCGCGGAACTAGTCTCACAGCGTTGCCAGCACACACGCAAAAAATACATCAAAACGTGCGCCTTGACCGGGAATCGAGTGCTACTACTTTGTTTGTACATACCATTATTACTTTCCGAAATATTCAACATTTAACAGCATTTTTGCCCCATTGAAATGAATGGGGGTGAGTGTTCAAAATGTGTCCAAAACCACTCATATTCAACCTCTTCCCATTCATTCATACATTCAGGTAGAAACTCCATTCAAACATTAAAACGTTCAGGAAACTTGGATGAATTCACACATGATTTCACAATTTTCATAACATTCATACTTTTGACACAATTACAGTTCAGACTTAATTGATTTTTCAGCTCCTCAGACAGTTTAACATGGGTGTGTATTGCGCCGGGTTAGAGCGGGTGACGTCACGTTAGAGCGTGGAGCAGACGAAAAAAAAACCAAAATCTATTTTTAAAACTGCCATCCCGCCCACAATATTAACTCCACATACGTACATCAAAATGTAGGCACACTCGTGACGGTCACATACATGTAACTATGGAAACAGACTTATACTTTTGGATTTATGAGCCTTAGAAGTAACTCATTGCAGACTCCAAAGCCCGTATTTTTCACGCAGTTTTCAAGCTGTCACCCTGCTGCTACAGAAGGTTTCCACCACTGAATCACGCCATTTTTAAAACTGCCATCCCGCCCACAATATTAACTCCACATACGTAATCTATACATCAAAATGTAGGCACACTCGTGACGGTCACATATATGTAACTATGGAAACAAAGGGACTTATACTTATTGATTTATGAGCCTCGAAATGACAGGAGTCCCCACCGTATTAGCTCATTAAATTGCATGACAATGACTAAGCAGTTTTTGTCCCGCTTGTTATGTGTGGACACACACGCACACACACACACACCCCTCGTCGCGCCAATGGCGGTGACGCCATAGCCACGCCCCCTCATCGCGCACACAGAAGGGGCGTGGCTATGGCGGTGATGCCGTAGCCACGCCCCCTCGCCAAACACAGAGAGACACACGTGTGTTTAGGGGGCGTTTATGCTGTGTGTGTGGTGTGTGTGTGTGTGTGTTTTTGAGTATAGGCCTATGTATTTTATGTTGTGTTTTATGTTGCGCCAAAATGGTGCCAATCAAAATGGTGTCAAAATGGCGTCTGTGTTTGGCGTAATGGCGTGTGGTGGTGTAATTTTTATAGACGCCAAAATGGCGCCAATCAAAATGGTGTCAATGGCGGTGACGCCATAGCCACGCCCCCTCGTCGCGCCAATGGCGGTGACGCCATAGCCACGCCCCCTCGTCGCTCATACAGAAGGGGCCACGCCCCCTCGCCAAACACAGAGACACACACACACGTGTGTTTAGGGGGCGTTTATGCTGTGTGTGTGTTTTTGAGTATAGGCCCCCGCCATAGCCACGCCCCCTCGTCGTGCACACAGAAGGGGCGTGGCTATGGAGGTGACGCCATAGCCACGCCCCCACACACGTGTGAGAAGGGGTGTGGCCGTCATTTCATATAACACACAATCTATTTTTTGTCTGTATACTGTGTGTGTGTGTGTGTGTGTGTGTGGTGTGTGTGTGTGTGTGTGTTTTTGAGTACAGGCCTATGTATTTTATGTTTTGTGTTTATGCTGTGTGTGTGCTTTGTGTATGTAGACCTAATTGTTGATTTAAGATCAAGACCTAGTAATGACCTTGCTAATACAAAAGTACAATTTTATTTTTAGGTATTGCTCATGAAACATTACTTCAAAGTACATACGTGTATCTCTCTACTCCTCTCCTACACATCTGTGTGTGTGTGGTGTGTGTGTGTGTGTGTGGTGTGTGTGTGTGTGTGTGTGTGGTGTGTGTGTGTGTGTGTGTGTGTGTGTGTGTGTGTGTGTGTGTGTGTGTGTGTGTGTGTGTGTGTGTGTGTGTGTGTGTGTGTGTGTGTGTGTGTTATTGCTTGCTTAGCAGGCACCCTCAAAATTTCCCTGGAATTTTTCTAGTTGTAATTCTAATTTAAACAGTGTTACAAAACCGTTGTTCAATGGTTTTGCCTTGGCAATAAAAAAAAGACATTCTTTAACGTTATTGTTTGCTCTTTATTTTAAAGAAGGTATCGGTTCAGGCACCGCAAAAATGTAAACGATACCCAACCCTACACATCGGTTTGACTCCGAAGTTTCTCTCTACCACAGTGGTTCGGACCAATCTGAGTTCCAATTTGGAACTACTGGCAGCTTGGTGACATGGTGATAGGCAAATGGTTCAGCCAATCACCTGCCAAACATTGTTTTTTAAGTGCCTGCTGTTTTCCAAACAGTTTCCTAGGATGACTTCCCCGGGTGGTTCTGTTTAACAAACACACACTGTGCGTGTGTGTGTGTGTTCAGGTGGCCATGTCATGTCTGGCGGCGGTGGTGCGCTTCCTGGAGCTCCTGTCGGATGAGTCCAACTTCAACTCCTTCAGCCTGACCCCCCTGGAGCTGGGCCAGTACATGAGGCTGGACAACGCCGCCGTGCAGGCCCTCAACCTCTTCCAGGTCAGAGGTCACAGCTAGGGTTGTTCCTTCACCGATACTGGAAGCATTTCCGACACAGTGCGCGAGTCTATGCACCAGTCTTTTTACCTTTTCTCATGCAACTTTTCAATTCAGCCCAAAGAGAGATAATGCAGTTAATTGTCACTTCATACCTTAATAATAATAATAATAATGTAGACCTTCAGGAGATAATCATCTGTATTGGCCGGCGCTGGTCTCTGGCCTTCTAGGGTTCGCCTGACGACACCAGTGGAGCTCATTCATTGGCCGGTCTGCTGAACAAGTGCCGCACCCCTCAAGGCCAGCGATTGATCAACCAGTGGATCAAGCAGCCACTCATGGACAAGACCAGAATAGAGGAGAGGTAATGGGTTTGCCCTTTAACTCCTCTTCCATGTGGGTTTCTGTTGTGGAAAGTCTCGAACAATCAATGACCAAATAACGTGAAATTAAGTACTAACAAACATACATTTATTCTAGAGACAAAACAGGACAACAAATATTCAGCGCTGAAGGCTCACACCGTACAACAGGCCACCAAGAAAGCGTTAGTTCACGCACCCTCCGGTCCTCGTCATCCATGCTCGTTAGCGGGTACTCTGAACTCTCGTAAGCGTGTCTGTGACGTCCCCGTGGCTTTCCTGGCAACGTGGCGTTCCAAGCGCACAGCCGGAAGAGTGCGTGCGTGTCTGTCTGTCTGTCTGTCTGTCTGTCTGTCTGTCTGTCTGTCTGTCTGTCTGTCTGTCTCTGTCTGTCTCTGTCTGTCTGTCTGTCTGTCTCGGGACCCCTCACCCTCCTCGCCTGTCATATCTCTGTAGCTCTTTATGTGGTGCCTGACTCTTCATTGTGTTTGTTTGTATGTTTTCTTGGTTTTGCCTCGTGGACGTGCAATGCAGTCCGACGTAAATGTAAAATTAACTTTGACACAGCCTGAATTCCGTCGCAGCGTTTCGGGCTGAACAATGAATTAAATTGTCGATCCATATCGATGTATAACAGCATTATAACTTATACTGTAGGAGAGCTGTGCTGCAGGAGAATTTATTTTTCTCCGGTTGCAGATCCAGATTTGTTTGGTACAGACCCCCAACACATCATGGTTTTTATCCTTTTTTTTTTCCTGTGAAAATTAAGTTTCTTTTATTGTACCGTATTGTTCCTGAGTCCCTAATGCCCTCGTAGCATTTAATCACTGGTGTTGTCTGGAGTTGCAGACAATCCACAACAAGAAAGTTATGGTACACAAGTGAACGAAAGATCAGTGAGTCACGTGGAAATGACTGTGTGTGTGTGTTGCCACCGGCAGGCTGGACCTGGTGGAGAGCTTCGTGTGCGACTCGGAGCTCCGCCAGGTGTGCCAGGAGGACCTGCTGCGACGCTTCCCGGACCTCCACCGGCTGGCCAAGAAGTTCCACCGGCGGTCCGCCTCGCTGCAGGACTGCTACCGCGTGTACCAGGCGGTCGGCCACATCCCTGCCCTGGTGCAGGCGCTGGACAGATACTCCGGTACGGCAACACACACACGCACACACACACCATCAACACACATGCTAAATGTCCTAAACGAATGTTATTATTAAAAACATTTTTATTTAAAGGGGACACAATGCCCACAGGTTAAACCAGCCACTGACACACACACACACACACACACACACACACACAACACACACACACACACACACACACACACACACACACACTGCCACACACACAGCCACACACACAGCCACACACACACACTGCCACACACACACTCGACAGAACGTATTATGTAATGCAATATAATGTTATGTAATGCTTTATCTGTTGAGTTGGGGTTCATGTTATGTTATGTTGTGTCTGTTGTGTTGGGGCTCATGTCATGTTATACTGTGTCTGTCGTGCTGCAGGCAGTTACCAGGTTCTGCTGGAGGCGTCGTTCGTCTCTCCGCTCCGAGACATGGTGGCGGACTTCAGCAAGTACCAGGAGATGATCGAGACCACCCTCGACATGAACCAGGTGGGTGGGTGGGTGTGGACCTCCTGGAACACTGTAGACTCTAGAGGTGTGTGTGTCACTTTATTTGATGTGTATATATTGTGTGTGTGTGTGTGCATGCAGGTGGACCAGCACGAGTTCCTGGTGAAGGCGTCGTTCGACCCGGTGCTCAGCGAGCTGCGGGAGAACATGGACGCCCTGGAGAAGAGCATGCAGGCGGTGCTGGGCGCAGCCGCCAGGGACCTGGGTAAGGGGACCCATGCAGGCCCTGCGTCACATGCACCCTTGCTTTTGGGGGTTGGGGGTACTCTCTTTGTAAAGGTGCTCTCACCCCACTGCCCCAAAAAACACCCAAAACATAGACCGGAATTTGGCCGACTTGCGTGGCCCTCGGTATCGCTGCTGCTGCTGCGTTCCTATCTCATCTAACCTAACCAACTCCCAACTGTAAGTGGTAAATGCATTTATATAAGTGCTTTACATTGCCTCACATTCACTCATTCATACACACATTCATGCACCAACGGCGGTATCAAGAATCATGCAAGGAAACGACCAACACGTCGGGAGCGCTTGGGGTAAGGGACAAGTATAGTTGTCTTGCTCAGGGACACCTGGACACTTGGCTGAACCCCGCTCGACCTCCTGAGCTACTGCCGCCAACTGTAGCATGTTGGCCGACGCGCACAACAACCATTGGACACACTCACAACGTCTGACAACAGGCAGCGGGCCTTGTGACTCTTCAGTATTCTTCGTACTCCTTAGTACTCTTTAAATTCTTTCCTTTCCTTATTGTCTTGTTCATGGAAAGGAAAAGCTCGCGTGCATACGTTTCCTCTTATCTTCCGACACATCAGCCTTGGTCATGATGCGGGTACGGTCTGTTATTATTCTATTCATTCCCCCCCCCCTCGTCATCCTAATTGATTAGGCATTTGCAGCAAGGCGCATAAGAACCCACGTGGCCTGAAGATCCACCAGGCCAAGATAAAATGCGAGTGTCACAGCATTCAGGGACTACCCCGTCACAATTATATCTCAACGCCTTCTAGGTACAGTCCGGAGGCTGATGTCTCCTGATCTCGGGACTCGGCAGGGTCTCATGATGGCTCAGTGTTAGTGTTAGTTAGGGTATGGTTAGTCAGGGTTAGGGTGATTGTTGGTTACTGCAGCCTATCAAGACTTAATCAGCGAGCAAGATCTGGGCCACTGCTAGTTCATTAATTGGCTCGGCCACGCAACCAGCATGGTGGAACGACTCCTCCAGCCCTTACATCGGCTTGAAGGAATCAAAGGACGTTGCAATCGATTCGATGACGCCTGATAAGATCAATTAGAAGACAGATTGATGACAGATTTCTGTTTTCCCGTCACTTTAAATCGCTGTACGAGTGTGACTGTGTCGCATTACTCTACTGGCCATATGCGGTTGCTGGGCTAATTTCTCACTTGCACTTTATCTTCACTCTAATTATGCTCACAAATTGAAACTTCTGCGTCTCTCTGTCTGACTTTCTCTGTTTGTCTCTGTCTTTCTGTCTGTCTTTTTTCTCTCTGTCTCGGTCCGTGTCTGTCTATCTGTCTCTCTCTGTATGTCTGACTGTCTATCTCTGTATGTCTGTCTGTCTCTCTCTCATTCTCTGTTTGTTTCTGTCTGTCTGTCTATGTCTGTCTCGCCATTTTCCCTTTGTGGGTGTGTGTGTGTGTGTGTGTGTGTGTGTGTGTGTGTGTGTGTGTGTGTGTGTTTCCGTGTCTGTGTGTCCGTCCAGGCCTGGACGCGGGCAAGACGGTGAAGCTGGAGTCCAACGCAATGCTGGGCTTCTACCTGCGGGTCACCTGCAAGGAGGAGAAGAGCCTGCGCAACAACAAGAAGTTCACCACGCTGGACGTGCAGAAGAACGGGGTGCGCTTCACCAACGGGTGGGTGACGCCCCCTCATCCCTTGTCCCGCCCCCCCCCCCCCCCGCCCACACCAAGAGGCCGACGTGGCGTTAATCGATGAGCGTTGCCCATGTGACCGCTATAGAGTCACAAGCTGCGATGTATGTTGTGGCGTCTGAGCGCGTCGTGAACGATTGAGCAAGGAAAAGGACATGAGTGACGTGACGTGGCGCTTGAGGCTACGCACACACTTTGGTGTGAATTAGGGGACACGCACGCATACGCACACATGCACACACTCGTGAGATGATCAGATTTCCATCCTTTTTATGGACCATTTGAGCAAAAAGTTATTAACTATTATTTACAAACACACTAGTATATAACATTAAATTAATGAAATAGATCTTGGTAACGTGTGTGTGTGTGTGTGTGTGTGCGCAGTAAGCTGAGCTCCCTAAGCGAGGAGTACAAGAAGAACCGGGAGCAGTACGAGGAGGCCCAGAACGCCATCGTCAAGGAGATCATCGCCATCGCCTCAGGTGAGCGGAGTTCAGAGGTCACCCGATCACATGCTGCTCTGTCTCTCTCCGTAGCGTCATGGCATCGATTAGGTGGTGGAGGTTTAGATGCTCCATGCTTTTATTGTTGATGTAGTAGTATTGTTGTAGTATTAGTAGTAGTATTTGTGATGTATTTAGTGAGATTTCTTTTAGTTTCTTCAGTTTGGTGTTTCAAGCTACTGCTACTTGCCCTATCTCTCTCTCTCTCTGTTCATTCTCTCTCTCGCTCTCTCTCACAATCTCTCAGTATCAGTATCTCTCTCTCAGTATCCTCTCTGTATCACTCCCTCTCTCTGTCCATATGATATGCTCTCTCACTTTTGTCCATAAAAGCCATACATATTTTGCATGTATTTATATGGTATCTCCAATACCAATAACTGTCTCTCTGCCTGTCTGTCTCCAGGCTACGTGGACCCCCTGCAGATGCTGAGCGACGCCACGGCGCAGCTGGACGCCGTGGTGAGCCTGGCGGCGGCGGCGGTCTCGGCGCCCGTGCCCTACGTCAGGCCCCGCCTCCTGGCGCCCGACGAGCCCCGGCGGCTGGAGCTGCGGCAGGCGCGCCACCCCCGCATGGAGACGGACCGCCGACGCCGCTTCATCCCAACGACGTCAGCTTCGCGCGCGGAGAGAAGAGCTTCTACATCATCACGGGTGAGGGGGCTTTCATAAACTGGTTGGTTTTCTCAAGTCTTTTTACATTTTGTTTACGTTTATTAAATAAGTATTTAAAAATTCCATCTTATTGAAATGACTGAATACTCAGACTACATCAAGAACAAAACTCAACTTTCATCATACTATTTTGGGTTAATAATGACATGAAAATGCAATCCATCGCAATAGTATTTCTAGTTTTTATTTCTAGTTTTGAAGTCTGTATTTGTTCGAGCACCCAGACCGTTATTGGTGACCGCTATTGTCCAAGTGGGACACAAACGATAAACCCGACGGCCTGTTTTTGTGTCCGCAGGGCCCAACATGGGCGGCAAGTCCACGTTCATCCGGCAGGTGGGCGTGATCGCCCTGATGGCGCAGATCGGCAGCTTCGTGCCGTGCGAGAGCGCCGAGCTCCACGTGGTCGACAGCATCTTGGCCCGGGTGGGCGCCGGGGACAGCCAGGTCAAGGGGGTCTCCACCTTCATGTCGGAAATGCTGGAGACCGCCGCTATTCTGAGGTAAGTTTGAGGAGGTGGCGGGGGGGGGTGGGGCGGTCTACACACGCCAGACTCAGACTCAACTGGAAGTTCGCCTAAAAGGTTCTTGAAGGAAACGCTGGAGTCTGAACGAAGTCTGATGCGTAGAAATTGATTGTGCTTCTCAAAGTCGATGACGGCATTAAACAGCGATTAAGCCCCGGAGCTGACTGATTAGTTCTTTGTTCTGGCTCGCTCTTTTATAACCAAAAGGTCTCCATTCTTCTGGCTAAACTTCTACCCCCTTTTTTTTTTTCCAAATACAAAAAAACAGCCACGAAAAAATATTGATGTATTGATTATTTTTCTCAGACTTTCCAAGTTACGTAAGAAACGATGGTGTCAGTGTTTAGTTTATTTCGGTAAAGATTGGAATCGGTTAATCTTAAAGAAAGATTACCTTGACAATCATGTTTTCCAGGCGTACTGTAGATACATGGCCCATAGCAAAATGTGATTGACTATCTTTTTATGTTTATGCTCAACATGAATGAATGAATTAACTAATTAATTTTTTTATTTGAACAGGGACAAAGAACATTGAAACATAAAACAAACAAAACATTACAATTGCTATTTTCTGCCCGTAGTCCCTGGGCAGGTGAGTGAAATATCAGTCAAGATATATATCTCTTCCACCCGCCCCCCCCGCGCCAGGTCGGCGACGAAGGACTCCCTCATCATCATCGACGAGCTGGGCCGCGGCACCTCCACCTACGACGGCTTCGGCCTGGCGTGGGCCATCAGCGAGCACGTGGCCTCGCGCATCGGCTGCTTCTGTCTGTTCGCCACGCACTTCCACGAGCTGACGGCGCTCGCGAGCCAGTACCCGGCCGTGCGCAACCTGCACGTGACGGCGCTCACCGCCCAGGGCACCCTCACCATGCTGTACCGGGTTAAGCCAGGTGAGTGCTTGGCGGGAACGGCGGGGCAAGATAGATTCCCTCTGAACCAATCAGGGGAAGAGAATTCCCCTGATTGGTTCCAGAATTAGCTGGGAGGCGGTCTAAAATCTAAATGGGCTACATTGCAGAGGCAGGCACAGTGAACTCAATATTCACTCAGCTCATTTACATTGAGGGCATTTGGGAGATGCTTTTATCCAAAGCGACTTACATCAAGTACATTTGTTGAAAGAGAGACAGCAATATATCACTGTGGTACATAAAGATAAGAGTAGAACAGGATTCAAGCATTCATAATTGCAAGGCTAATAGAACGAGTTTCATAATTGCTAGGCCTGCATAATAGCTGGGATAAGAGCAGAGGTGCCATTCTGAGTGCAGTACCAACATCTAAGAGCACACAATGCTAAGTACCAATATCTCAACCTTATCTGTACATTGGTGCCTGTGTTTATGCAGTATTTGTGTGCATGTGTCCTCCGTGCAGGAGTGTGCGACCAGAGTTTCGGGATCCACGTGGCCGAGCTGGCCTGCTTCCCGAAGGCTGTGGTTGCCATGGCGAAGGAGAAGGCGGCCGAGCTGGAGGAGTTCCAGGAGCCTCCAGACGAGGAGGCGGGGCCAGAGGCCAAGAAACGCTGCACCGACAAGCTGGTACGCTAACCTAACCGCCGCGTCGGCGTGCCGCAGAAGGGTTGCAGAGTACTTGGGGCTTTTGCTCACACCGTCTGCAAGAAGCCTCGACGATATTCTGGGTTTAATTCACCATCTGCGTTTTTTGGACAAATGCGTCTCCTACAAAATGGTCGTGTACATTTACCACGCTCCCTTGCACAGTAAACAACAACAACAAAACCGCGTTGCTCTGACTACCGGCGAGTGTTAAATTTCTGTTTCTGTAACCAAATCACCACACGACTGCTACCGATCATCACAATACTTTATTCTCCTTCCCCCCCTCCCCAGGCCGGCGAGAACATGATCCAGGACTTCCTGGAGCTTGTGAAGTCACTTCCTGTCGCCGACATGATCGACGAGGAGGTGAAGGCGAAGCTGCGGGCGATGAAGGACGACCTGGTGGCCAAAAACAACAGTTACGTCAGCGAGATTCTGGCCCGCTTCCAGCCCGCCGCCGCCGTCGAGAGTTAAAGCGTCCAGGATGAGTTTTCTACGTGTTTCAGTCCATCTGCTGTGTGTGTACATATAGCGTTTATGCAGAGAAACGTACCCACGTTGCATACACCCGTTCTTTGTTATTTAGAACTGTGGGTTTTGTAATAAAGAGAAGTTCCAATAACAATGAGGTGCCTCTCTTCCTTGTCGGTCACATTTTCCTCCAACCCCCCCGAGGGTGTGATTAAAGGGATCTATTCTACCATGAACTGTGAGCATGATGAGCCGTTACAAGCCATTACAAAATCGTCATGTGATGAAGGAACATCACAAGTGGGAGTGTTCACCGAGATGCATGTTGGCGAGATTAGGCGACACACATCACCAGCTTCAGGGGGGGGTAAGGGGGCGGGACAAGGGACCATCCATTCCAGTCGCGGGGCGGGGGGGGGGCTCCAACAGGCCTCCTTTTCAAAAGCCTCTCCGGAGAAAAATGACTGCATGAAGTTAACACAACTTTATACAAGTGTGGAACACGCCATTTAAGATCATATTACTGGAGTTGGGGCTTTTTTAAATTTAGTTTTTTAGCATTTTAATGAGATTCAGCTTCCATTTTGTATTGTTTTCTGCCTTTTTGTAACTTATTTTTCATAATAAAACCTCAGTCACAGTTTATAACCATTTTTTCTAATTAAAAATGTAACATTTTTATTTTGTATATACATTTTAAAAGATTTAATTTAAAAATCTTAACATTCAAAAATAAATAAATACTATATAGGCCTATTATGTAAGCAATTATTTTTTATGTATTTAAAGAATTCCATTTTATTGAAAGGACTGGCCACCAGAGTACTCAGACTATCAAGAACAAAACCCAACTTTCGTCGTAATATTGTGAATGAATAACGACGATATCGATATTAACCGTCCATCGTAGTCTGAGTACAGTACGCGTTACAACGAGCTGCTCGGGTGACGGCGACGCTTCAACTCAGACATCGTCGCCGCGTATTTTCGTCAATTTTCGTAAAAACTCAATATTCGAAATTTACATAATTGATTTCTCGCCTCAATTCTCAGAAGTGAATTTAGTCATGAAAAAAGTACAGAAAAAAAGGCAGTGATGGGAAGTAACAAAGTACAAATACTTCGTTACTGTACTCAAGTAGATTTTTCAAGTATCTGTACTTTACTTGAGTATTTATTTTTAGGACAACTTTTTACTTTTACTCCCTACGTTTAAACACCAATATCTGTACTTTCTACTCGTTACATTTTCCAAACGGGACTCGTTACTTTAGTTACTTTGATTGCATTTGAGGGGAATTGTGTTCCCAACATCAGGACGGATCTCAACTAAAATGGATGAACACACACCACACACACACACCACACACACACACATTGTGTAACATTGTGTGTGTGTTACAACTATTATGTATAATGTGTCGGTAAACATACGATGACAAAAGAGTAAATGTTTAAAAGTAGCAAAAGTTTCCAATTCTGTTGCTGCCATTGAAAGCTGATTTTCTGCATTGGGGCACGTTGTTTTATTCAATATATTAAGAATTAAATGGCTACTTTTTACTTTTGTACTTTGAGTACACTTCAGAGCGTGTACTTTTCACTTTCTACTGAGTAAAGAATTTTGAACCAGTACTTTTTTACACAAGTATCTGCATTCTACTTAAGGAAAAGGAAGTGTGGAGACTTTTGCCACCTCTGCCAGTGGGGAGGCTTGTCCATTATACATCTGGGTGGGACACTCCCACTTGTGATGTCACTAGAGGGTAGTCCACATGGCAGTCACACTTTGAAACTGCTTGTAATGCCCACCCAACTCACCACCGACTGGTGAAATAGAGGCCCTTTAAAAGCATCAACCAGTACGACAGCCTGGTTGATGCGGTGTATAAACCACAGGTATAAACTGGTCATCAGCTTACCGTTTGACCGTGACAAAAAAAATGGACCCGGAAACTCAGACAGACGAGAACACATGTTTTTTTGATCTAATAAAGTTTTATTTTCTTAGAAATGACCAGTTTCCTTTTATCTTTTTTTGCCTTTCTAGGAAATTAAACCCCTTTTTTTTTTTTTTTTTCTTTTAATTCTGACTAGCATCTACATATTGGTTATTGAATACTTCACAATATATTAAGTCTAGATGTTATGGTACATGCATACGATCCAGGCTGCATGAGGCGCCACAGTCACCACGATACACGGGGGGGGGGGGATTGGGGCGGGACAAGGGAGGGTTGGGGGGGGGGGGGGCGGGACAGCAAGACGAGCCCATCCATTCCAGTCGCAGGGGGGCGCCAACGGCCCCCTCTTGAAAAGCCTCTCCAGAGAAAATGACTGGTGACTGCATGAACACGACACACACACACACACACACACACACACACACACACACACACACACACACACACACACAACACACACACACACACACACACACACACACCACACACACACACACACACAGCCTTTATACAAGTGTGTGGATCTCTTCCACCTGCCATTTAAGATAATATTACTGGAGAGGATTTCTTTTTTTTTTTTGTAAGTTTAGCTTTTCTTTTTGTTTTGCTTCTTAGTGTTAACGAGATTCTCTTTCACAGAAAGAACTGGGTTCACTGGGACGTCTGAGCCACTGCTGGAAGCCTGGTGGGGGGGGGGGGGTGGGTTGGAGGAGGGGGGCGGGTGGGGAGGATGGGGGCACTAACCAAAAGAAAAAAAAAATTATAATATCAATAATTCATATAATATAATAAAATAAAAGAATTCAAATACAGTCCATTTTTTTTGCCTGAAAATACAAAACTACATGAGAAAGCATTTAAAATCAAATCCATTGATCGAAATAACATTTAAAAAAAAAAAAAAAATAGCCCAAGTGCCTCCGTCACACACACACACACACACACACACACGCGCACACACTCAAGTCTTGCTTTTCCCTACCCCAGACACACACACATACATACAGTCCTGGCGCTTCCACACACACACACACACCGCGTACACTCTGCCCATCTGTTACCTAGTTACAACTGCCAGGGTGACCAATGGGAGGACAGCAGCCAGAGAGGAAGCAGGAACCTCTGTTCATGGCAGTTCTTGAGAAGCAAAGAGTGCACGGAGGGGGCGGGGCCAGGGGCGGGGCTATGGGAGTCAGGAGCAGGTGAGGGTGGTTGTGGTGTGTTGTGTGTGTGTGGAGCCCTTCTACGCCGCTCCTCGAAGCGCCCCTCCCCTCCACGTCCGGGGCGGCGGTTGCATTACAAGAATGTCTTTGCTGGGTTCGAGGAGGAGGAGGGGAGGGGCAAATCTCATGTGGCCGTTCTGCAGGGATCGAAATCAAGCTCTAGTCCTCTGGCGTCTTCCCACCCCTCTGGCTCCCTCTAGGGGTCGGCTACCGCCAACTGCAGCCGCAGCGCCACCACCACCACTATCACCCCCACCCACCCACCCACCCACAACCCCCTGGGAGTTCGCAGCCTTTGGCCAACTCCGGCACGGTCCGAGAGCGCCGCCGGTGCAGAGTCTCTCTCTGTGGGTCCACACGGCTGCAAGCGGGGGTCCGTGTGTCTGTGTGTGCGCATGCATGTGTGTGTGTGTGCGCGTGTGTGTGTGTCCGTCCCCTGTGGACGTGGGTAGGTGGGTGGATGGATGGATGCTATGGCTCTGTGACGTGGTGGATGGTGCAAAGAGTCGTGTGTGTGTGTGTGTGTGTGTGAATGCGTGTATGTATGTGTGTGTGTCTATGTGTGTGTGTGTGCGTTGTCCTGTGTGTGCGTGGGCTCAGTTGTGTAAGGAAAGGATGTGGAGACTTTTGCCACCTCTGCCAGTGGGGGAGGCTTGTCCATTATACATCTGGGTGGGACACTCCCACTTGTGATGTCACTAGAGGGTAGTCACATGGCAGTCACACTTTGAAACTGCTTGTAATGCCCACCCAACTCACACCGACTGGTGAAATAGAGGCCCTTTAAAAGCATCAACCAGTACGACAGCCTGGTTGATGCGGTGTATAAACCACAGGTATAAACTGGTCATCAGCTTACCGTTTGACCGTGACAAAAAAAATGGACCCGGAAACTCAGACAGACGAGAACACATGTTTTTTTGATCTAATAAAGTTTTATTTTCTTAGAAATGACCAGTTTCCTTTTATCTTTTTTTGCCTTTCTAGGAAATTAAACCCCCTTTTTTTTTTTTTTTTTTTAATTCTGACTAGCATCTACATATTGGTTATTGAATACTTCACAATATATTAAGTCTAGATGTTATGGTACATGCATACAATTTAGGTTGTATGGAAACCAATACACATGGAGGGGGGGTGGGGAGGGGGGGATGGGTAGAGGTGGAGGTAGGGTGTAGGTGGAGGGGGGCGGGACAAGGGACCATCCATTCCAGTCGCAGGGGGGGCGCCAACGGCCCCCTCTTGAAAAGCCTCTCCAGAGAAAAATGACTGGTGACTGCATGAACACCACACACACACACACACACACACACACACACACACACACACACACACACACACACACACACACACACACACACACACACACACACACACACACACACACACCAACACACTAACAGGTTATCTTTCACCTGAGTTTGACAGTAATAACTGGAGAGGATTTCTTTTTTTTTTTGTAAGTTTAGCTTTTCTTTTTGTTTTGCTTCTTAGTGTTAACGAGATTCTCTTTCACAGAAAGAACTGGGTTCACTGGGACGTCTGAGCCACTGCTGGAAGCCTGGTGGGGGGGGGGGGGGAGGAGGGGGGCGGGTGGGGAGGATGGGGGCACTAACCAAAAGAAAAAAAAAATTATAATATCAATAATTATAATAATATAATAAAATAAAAGACATTCAAATACAGTCCATTTTTTTTGCCTGAAAATACAAAACTACATGAGAAAGCATTTAAAATCAAATCCATTGATCGGAAATAACATTTAAAAAAAAAAAAAAATAGCCCAAGTGCTCCGTCACACACACACACACACACACACACACACACACACACGCGCGCACACACTCAAAGTCTTGCTTTTCCCTACTCCAGACACACACACATACATACAGTCTGGCGCTTCCACACACACACACGCGCTACATCTGCCCATCTGTTACCTAGTTACAACTGCCAGGGTGACCAATGGGAGGACAGCAGCAGAGAGGAAGCAGGAACCTCTGTTCATGGCAGTTCTTGAGAAGCAAAGAGTGCACGGAGGGGGCGGGGCCAGGGGCGGGGCTATGGGAGTCAGGAGCAGGTGAGGGTGTGTGTGTGTGTGTTTGTGTGTGGATCCCTTCTACGCCGCTCCTCGAAGCGCCCCTCCCCTCCACGTCCGGGGCGGCGGTTGCATTACAAGAATGTCTTTGCTGGGTTCGAGGAGGAGGAGGGGGAGGGGCAAATCTCATGTGGCCGTTCTGCAGGGATCGAAATCAAGCTCTAGTCCTCTGGCGCCTTCCCACCCCTCTGGCTCCCTCTAGGGGTCGGCTACCGCCAACTGCAGCCGCAGCGCCACCACCACCACTATCACCCCCATCCACCCACCCACCCACACCCCCCTGGGAGTTCGCAGCCTTTGGCCAACTCCGGCACGGTCCGAGAGCGCCGCCGGTGCAGAGTCTCTCTCTGTGGGTCCACACGGCTGCAAGCGGGGGTCCGTGTGTGTGTGTGTGTGTGTGTGTTGTACGTGTCTGTGTCTGTGTGTGCGCATGCATGTGTGTGTGTGTGTGCGCGTGTGTGTGTGTCCGTCCCCTGTGGACGTGGGTAGGTGGGTGGATGGATGGATGCTATGGCTCTGTGACGTGGAGGATGGTGCAAAGAGTCGTGTGTGTGTGTGTGAATGCGTGTATGTATGTGTGTGTCTATGTGTGTGTGTGCGTTGTCCTGTGTGTGCGCCTGGGCTCAGTTGTGTTGCAGTGTGTTGGACTCTATGGGCGGCGCCGAGTCGTACAGAGTGTCCGTGTCGTGCGTGGGCTCTCCCGCCAGCGTGCACGGGTTCGACAACGTCCCGGCACCGCAGTCGCAGAAAAACCTGGTGGTCACAAACATGAAAGGGGTCAAGTACATTGTATTTGAATAGCCCTTAAATCACAGCTACAGTCTCAAAGGGCTTTACAGGCCATATGATTATGGGCGTGATTATGACACCCCCCTAGCGCTAGCCCCCTAAGGACAAGAAACGACTCCCTTCATTAACAAGGAAGAAATCTGGAGGTGGAGTTTCATTAGCTGTGTGGTACACAATAAATTATCCTGAAATAGACTCATGGTATCTAAAGCCAGGCATACACTGTACGATTTGAGCCCCTTTTTGACACGATCTTTGGGTTGCACGGCTCAATCTAGAGTCGGGACGAATTAATCCATCAAATGAAAGAAATAACGACAGATTTAGCTCCAAAAAACACTATCCGTAGATCATTAGAGTAGACAATGTCCCAAAATGGCGGTTTGCGCTGCAAGCCAAATAGCTAGCAAGCGAGGTCAGCGTTGATATTTATGGGCTTTGGCTGGGCTTGGCTAAGCTAGTAGCAGGTGGCAGACTGCAGGGGGCGCTCACCTATCATGCCGGATGAACTCCACGTCGTGGCCCTGGTGGCACTTCTTGATGCAGTTGACGCAGATCGCGTTCCGGTCCGTCGTGTTGCAAGTGTGACACCTGAGGCAGACGATTAAAACATATTAAAGTTAGATTAGGAAACGAAGCAAACGGACGCACAGACGGAGAGTCGTCGTCGTTCGTCGGAGCCTGGAGGAGACGTTACCTGTAGAAGTCGTGCATGGGGTAACTGGTGTAGCTGGAAATCTTGTAGAGGCACTGTCCTCTGCTCACCGCCTTCTCGATGGCATCCTGGTTATTCATTATTTTGTTATCTGTCCACGGAGGAAGAGAGAAAGAGAGGAGAGTTAGATCCAGCATGTCCCCAGCGAGCCTGTGGCTTTGTGCTGCGAAGCCTTGCACTGACTTGCGTGTTTGTACGTCTTGGCGTTATTAACAGTACTTAGCATTGTTTAGCATATTGTATGTCCTTAGATGTTGGTACTGCGCTCAGAATGGCACTTCTGCTCTTATCCCAGCTATTATGCAGGCAACCTAGCAATTATGAAACTCGTTCTATTAGCCTCGCAACTATGAATGCTTGGAAACAGCTCTATTCTTATCTTCAGGTACCAGTGATAATGCTGTCTCTCCTTCAACAAATGTACTCTTTGTAAAGTCGCTTTAGATAAAAGCTGTCTGCCTAAATGGCCTAAATGTAAAAATGTAACAACGACGACCACCACCACCACCCCACTCGGACCTTTCATGGTGACGTTGACCCCCGACGCCAGGAACAGACCGCCGAAGC
Source organism: Coryphaenoides rupestris (assembly GCA_002895965.2). Classification (NCBI taxonomy): domain Eukaryota; kingdom Metazoa; phylum Chordata; class Actinopteri; order Gadiformes; family Macrouridae; genus Coryphaenoides; species Coryphaenoides rupestris. The sequence goes on from PIJE02001795.1 coordinate 55,668, forward strand.
GGTTATTGAAGATCTGGTTGCCCTCCAGCGTGGCCGTCGCGTGGTTCGTGATTTCGATCCCTGAAACAAACCCCCGAGACGAAGGACGTTATACAAAGAGGTCGGTAGGTTGAAGGACGCAATGCCAAGGAATGAGCGCACCTGGACATCGCCGGCTTGCTGACGACCGGCAAAACGTACCTGCGGCGAAGCCGTCGAAGATGCGGTTCTTGCGCAGGATGGGGTGGCTGTTGGTGCTGATCAACACGCCGGCCTGGGCATTCCGGAAGATATCGTTCTCCTCCAGGAGCCCTGGAGAGAGACACACACGCACACCCGGGTCATCACGTGCAAGACGCTACAAAAGGCTTTCGTCACGAGAGGCGGTGAGCGTGGGGTCGGGGGTCGCGGCGGTGCCCCCGGCGTACCTCGGCCGCCGTTGAAGATGCAGATGCCGCCGTCGCGCCCGTCGTGGATTTTGTTGCGCCGCAGTGTGGGGTTGCTGTCCGTCTTAATCCACACGCCGGCCATGGCGTTGTCGAAGATCTCGTTGTCCTCGATGAAGCCCAGACCTGTGGAGTGGAGGCACGCAGGGTTAGGAGGAGGAGGGGAGGGCGCATGCAGAGTTAGGGTTAGGAGGAGGAGGAGGAGGAGGAGAAGAGGGAGCATGCAGAGTTAGGGTTAGGAGGAGGAGCAAAACGCAGAGTTAGGAGGAGGAGGAGCACCAGGTTAGGAGGAGGAGCACGCAGAATTAGGGTTAGGTGGTGGAGAATGCAGAGTTAGGGTTAGGTGGAGGAGGAGAAGGAGCATGCAGAGTTAGGGTAAGGTGGAGGAGGAGGAGGAGCAGTAGTAGTAGACCACTATGGCGAGAGCTGCAGGGTGGAGGGAGGGAGTGAGGGGCCGGGCGTGAGGACGCACCAGAGTTGTAGACGAGGATGCCTCCGTTCTGGCCGCCCCAGATCTTGTTGCGTCTGATCTTGGGGTTGCTGCCCGTCCTGTGGGGAAGCACGTCAGGCAGCGGCCGGTTAGCAGAAGGTCCCGCATGTTTTTGGTTGTTTTTAAACAGGAAATAATAAAAAGGTTGCAATCCATCCACGTCAGGCGATACGATATATGAGATATTATTGTCCTGATGCTGATGATGATGATGATGGGGTATTTCACATGATACGCCGATGATGAATCACGATAGGCTTATGAATTCAAAATACCCGTCTCAAACAAAACAGTCCGACCGAGGGTCCGTTACAATCCAGTAGAGAGGTTTCAAACCACATATTTTTATATAAAACGTTAACTTTAATTTTAAAGGCATATCTTCTCATTGTACAATAGTGGGTATCAACAACTGAGTATCTTGATTTAATTAAGATAAAGTATAATTCAAGGACAATAAACGATAGTCTTATTGCTCACCCCTACATGCAAACCAAGTCAATTTGCGATTAGTGGCGGGATGGTGAGAGGATTGGGTCCAACTGCCGATACATTTACGTATACAAGAGAAGGTCTACTCAAAAGCGAAGTGGACACCTTATCTGGACTCCGGAGTACATGTGGTTGTAGATGTCGTTGTCCTCGAGCACACCGTGGCCGTTGTCGTAGAAATACACCCCCACCTGAGGACAAGTGTCACAACACAGAGGTACAATTAAGATTAGTAAATAAATAGCAGCAGCAACATGTGATGATAAAGTATAATGATAAATGTGACCAATGACCAGTGTAGTACAGTGAGTGCCTGCATGCTGCATATTATTCAATTACCCAATAGTGTAAATTGATCAATAGTCCAATAATATAATAGTGTAAGTCAAGTGTAATTCCAAATAATAGTCACCAAAAAGTAGTCACAGGAGGTCGTCACAACACAGAGATACAATTAGAAGTGCGCTCTCTCTCTGTGTGTGTGTGTGTGTGTGTGTGTGTGTGTGTGTGTGTGTGTGTGTGTGTGTGTGTGTGGTGTGTGTGTGTGTGTGTGTGTGTGTGTGTGTGTGTGTGTGTGTGTGGTGTGTGTGTGTGTGTGTGTGTGTGTGTGTGTGTGTGTGTGTGTGTACCTGTTTGCCACTGTGGATGCGGTTGCGCCTCAGGACCGGGGTGCTGCCCGTGGTCACCCACACCCCCGCCAGCGTGTTGCTGTACACCTCGTTCTCCTCGATCACCCCCTGGCCCTTCTCGTGCTGAGAGGACACAAAACACAAAGTTCCACCAGGTCAAGGGTCATGCATGTTATCCAATCAGTGTGGGGACGGGGGGGGACCAATTGGATCGTGTTCTCAGCAGGTACGGTGCTCTTCAGCCAATCAGATGCAAGCAAGGCCCAAAATGATAGCAGGTGCAATAGTACTTTAACATCATGTGTCATCATGACATCATGTGTCATAGTCTTGTCATTACCATCGCCAACTTTTCTGTTCTAGTGAACATTTTTTTTTTACTAAAGGTTTCTTAGATTTATTGTTATTCTATTAGGCACTAATAGAATAACACTTAAGCACTTTGCATGCATCATTCTATTGTTTTTATTCTTATGCTCAAGAATTTCCTTCGGGATTAATAAAGTTTTATCTTCTCTTATCTTAGATGGACTGAACCATTTGGCCAAACACATTTCCAGAGAAAAAAAAAACACCCAACACAATTCTAGAAGTGAATCATGGACCCTGTATTCAAGACATTTCAAGTAAGCTAAACTGGATGACCTTTTAAGCTTAAACCTCAAGCCACTGCTGCCTTCTGGTAGATGTTACCGGTGCAGCCAGGCAGTTTTTTTCCACCACAGGCCATCCGGCTTCTCAAACAGCAACACCAATCTCATTGATCACTTTATATGTACATTTATAACGTTGATAATATTTAGATGATTCAACTACTACCGGATACATATGCTTCTGATTCCCTTATCTTTAGTATATTTCTGCTATTCATGCCATATTTCTGCTACTGCTGCCCTCACTTGTGTATCTGCCCTCACTTTTTTTGCGTACCGTCGCCTGCCATGTCACAAGAATTTCGGTGTTCAGAACGGCCCCGTGTTATGATGAACACGTGACAATAAAACACTTTGACCGGAGTGGGCGCCTACCACGTAGATGCCGCCGTGCTGCCCGTCGTGGATCTTGTTCTGCCGTACGATGGGGCAGCTGTTGGTGCGGATCTGGATGCCGGCCAGCGCGTTCCCGTAGATGTCGTTGCCCTCGATCAATCCCCGGCCGTCTCCGAAGATGTACACGCCCCCCTGGTTTCCGTTGAATATAGCGTTTCCCCTGGAAGACGATAAAATACATAAATAAATAAATTCCAGCCAACAGTCAGTTACAGCAACTACAAGCAGTTAGTTGCTGGCAACCCTTCAGCTAAAAACTTGGCAGTGCGTTTTTGGTAGCAACATATAGAACCAGATTAAACCATTGGAACCTCGTTGTCAACAACAGTTTTATCTTATAAAATGAAGTTGTCGGTCTATTCATCAGACTTCAAATCCTTGTTATTGCAGCAAAATGGGATTGTCAACCAGACAGACTGAGCAATCCAAAGAAACTCAGCACCATCTAGTGGACTGAAAAAGCAATTGACTAAATATATACAGTAAATAAATAAAAGATTGATGGGGGGGGGGTAGTAGCCTTCTCACCAGCCCTAATGCTGAGGTCATGGGGGGGGGCGTGACCTTCTCACCAGCTGTAGTCATGACGGGGGGCGCGTGGCCATCACTTCTCACCGTATCGTGGGGTCGCTGTTGGAGGTGATCCAGACGCCGGCGAAGTTGTTGGCGTAGATCTTGTTCTCGATGAACTGCCCGCGGCCCTTCTCGTGCACGTAGATGCCGCCTGTCTGGCCGTGGTGGATCTCGCAGCGCACCACCGTGGGGTTGGCGTACGCCTTCACCTCGAAGCCCGCGATGCGGTTCCTGTGGATGTTGCAGCTCTCAAAGTAGCCCTGGCAGGAGAGAGGTCAGTGTTAGATGTCGATCACAACACAGCAGACATACTTTGTCACGAGGGGGCGGCAGTAGCTCAGGAGGTAAGAGCGGTTGTCTGGCAACCCGAAAAAGGTTCCTGGTTCGATTCCCGGGCTCTGCCTAGCCAAGTGTCGCGGTGTCCCTGAGCAAGACGCCACCTAACCCTAACTGCTCCTGACGTGTTGGTTGTTACCTTGCATGGTTGACACCGCCGTCAGTGTGTGAATGGGTGAATAGGAGGTAATACTGTAAATCGCTTTGGATAAAAGCAATATATAAATGCAATCCATTTACCATTAAATAATCTACGTAATCTCAAATATGTCGTTATCGTCAGTATAACAGAATTATAATATTGGGTGGAAGCTAAAAGAGGGTCGCATTTGTTTAAGAAAAGGATGGAAGCAGAACCCTACACGTACGAGAGTTCTTCTGTAATTCCGAGCCCACTGATCAATATCAACATTTAGCAGAGGCAGTTATTATAAAAGACCGGAAACTGAAACAATTGTGGTAACCCGATAAAAGAGAACAACCAAGAAGGAAGGAAGGAACCCCTTAACAAGCACTACACAGAATCCCAGAATGACTCAAAGTATTTTGAGTCAAAAAAGGGGGAGGAGCATCCAATGAAAACAACAGCAAAGTGGGCGGCGTGGTTCTAAAGACGCCTCGTGCGATTGGCCCACTGCTGGGATTTTTTTGGCCGCTTCACCTGTTTGTGCTTTCTTTTCAGGTGTTCATAAAATAGGTTGAAAAGAAAGAGGTGGCCATTATTCACCATGCCGTGGTCGAAGGTGAACACGCCCACGTCTCTGCCGTGGTGGATGTGGTTGCGCCTTATGATGGGGTTGCCGTGGTTCTTCACCCAGATGCCCGCCAGAGCGTTGTTGCTGATCTCGTTGTCCTCGTAGATGCCCTACGGGGGGAGGAGGAGGGGGTCAAAGGTTAACACTGGCAGAGATGGTGGGACAGGCGGGGGGGGGGGGGTCACATGACAGTATGTTGGGGTCCTACCTGCGCGTGGTCCGTGATGTACAGCCCCACGTTCTCACAGTCGCTGATGTTGCAGTGCTTGATGGTGGGACAGGCGCCCTGACCGCTCACGCACACCGCCGAACCCACTGCAGGAGGAGGGCGATGACAAAAAAATAAACATTCATCATCTTAATATCTTTTAATATCTTATCATAATGAACATCTTCGCAGTAGCAATACAATCATCAACATGTACACGCGTGCGCACCCACACACGCACGCACACAGCTGCTTTATTGCCTTAGTTTTTACCAACAAGGAATGTGCTTTTGTGAAATTGGTGCATAACATTGAACATTAAACAGAGTAAGAATATAGAAAAAATAAATAAATAAATTGAAAATACATATAAAAATAAATGAATAAAAGTTAAGCCATTTAAAATGTATTTTAATTAGTAGTATTTCCAGATACTTAACACCACCCAAGTGTAACCACATGTGTGTGTGTGTGTGTGTGTGTGTGTGTGTGTGTGTGTGTGTGTGTGTGTGTGTGTGTGTGTGTGTGTGTGTGTGTGTGTGTGTGTGTGTGTCTCACCTGTGCAGGTGGAGCGAATGATGCAGTGGTCTATATTGGGGCTGCAGTTGACCGTGATCTCCAAGCAGTGGTGGGCGTTGTGGTGCTGGGCGGACTTGTCGTCGGGGTTAAACTGCGGAAGGGACAAGTGATAGTGTATTTTGGGCCGTCCTTTCACCAAAATGTCTTATGTACTTAGAGGACTCAATTATAAAAAAAAAAGCTTCCCCCGTTAATCCAAGTGTTAAATAAAAAAAATAAAAAGTGATTGGTAGTTTGCAGATGAGGAGGATTATGATAAGTGGGTGTGTCTCGTAATTTAGAGTCCGAGCCCACAGATCGATATTTATGCTCGTCAGAAGCAGACACGGGCATTTGAAATGACCTCACATTGGAATTATTTTAGTCAAGGAGTGCAACTAAAGTTCCCTTCACACATGCGGTCTATCCCGTAAATGTTCCACAACTTTTCCTGCATGGGGGCGGGGTGGGTCACATGGGAAAGGGGAAGAGTGATCGCAATCTGTTCCAGCAATAGTAACGTTACCGGAACATTGCTGGTACGGCCGTGTTGTGAATGAACGCTGGAACATTGCCGTGAGAGAGGCACCTAAACGGGGCGGGGCGTGCAAACCAATCACAAGACTCTGCTGACGATGTATTCAAATCCGGACCGTCTATCTTAAGGCACCAATACTTTGAGTGATTCGATAAAAAATATAACTTGTTTGCATAAGCTCTTTTTTTCAATAATGGCTGGAAACTGGGCAGATTAAAACATGAGGTAATTAAAGACTTCAATTGAAAAAAACCAAATAAACAAGTCGAAACAGATATGGGGGATGACCTAGTGGGGGAGGAGGCAAGGTGGGGGAGGCGTGGCCCCCTTGCTTACCCGGATGGTCATGTAGCCGACGTAGGCGTCCTCCGAGCCCTCCATGAAGACGAACGTGGAGTCCCTCGTGTTCTCGATCACCACCTTGTCTGCTACCTTACCGGGAGCTGGGGCCACACAGACAGACGGAGAGAGGGAGGGAGGACAGGGTAAGAGACTCGTCTCAACATCACCAGCAGCAGCATGTCATGTGATCCTGCACCAGGGGGGGGAGGAGCAGCCCGTGGTGCAGCCCCCCGATGGGCGTCGGCTCCTCACCTGCGCCGATCATGGTGATGGGGGACTCGATGTAGATCCACTCGTCCGTGTAGATGCCCGAGTGGACGAAGATCAGCCCGTCGAAGTGGGCCTCCTGCACGCCGCCCAGCGCGTCCTCGATGGTGTCGTAGTACTGTGAGGACATTTAGGCCATTTGGCAGATGCTTTTATCCAAAGCGACTTACAATTAGTACATTTGTTGAAAGAGACAGCAATATATCGCTGTGGTGAATAGAGATAAGAACAGAACAGGTTTCAAGCAGTCATAGTTGTAAGGTTGATAGAACAAGTTTCATAATTTCTAGGTTGCCTGCATAACAGCGGGGATAAGAGCAGAAGTGCCATTCTGAGTGCAGTATCAACATCTAAGAACATATAATATGCTCAACAATGTTAAGCACTACATCAGCCAGACTCACCAGCATGTTCTCCCTGCCTTTATATCTGCCCGGGTTGCTGTAGAAATGCTCGGCAAAGCCGGGCTTCACGTGGGCGCCTTTGTACTGCAACACAGCAAAACAAAACGGCCACATACGTCATCACTGGACGTTCTTAAATAACGTAAAACTTATCAGAACCAGCATGTACAAGTAAGCCTTTGATAGACGGTGCGCTACTTGGCAGTGAGCGGCGTCCATTTTTCCTTAAACCGGTGCCAACTGGCTGACAGGTTGGCTAACATTTTCTAGTATTTTGATTTTAATTGGCGTCAACAACATGCGCCGGTGTTCACTGCAAACCACAACAATGTACATTTTAATACACCACCGCCGCCGCCCCCTAACCACACCATATGGGGGTCTGTAGACGATGCTAATGCACAGAGCTAATTGGTCCTAAACGATGCGGTTTAGGACGATTAAACTTTTATTTTATTTTTTTTAAATGCCAACAATATACATTCAATATTGGACCCATTGTATTTAATGCTTTATTTAAACAGCTAGTCTCCTTGAGATCAGATTTTTTCCCCCTGAATTTTTCTAGAGAGACGTGTGTACAAAAATAAACATTTTAAACATACAGACCGATAGACAGATAATGCATCAGTATACGGAGAAACCTTGATGCGTTACTATTGAAATGGGGCACGGAATTACAACGATACATTTATTATTTTATGTGAGTGAGCGAGCGAGTGGCTACTGACCAGCTGCTGGAAGCTCTCCTTCCAGGGGTTTGGGTGCTCGTGTTCCTCTGGGCTGACCTGGTAGAACCGGCCGGGTTCCGGGTGCATCATAGGCCTGGTGTACTCAAACACCTCCATGTACAGCCGTTTCCTGAGAATGAACGCAAGAGGGAAGACCGGGAAAAAAATTATTACTATGAATCCACGGATAATCGTGTTGTAGACGCATCCGAGGTGTGGGGGGAAGAAATGTGTCTGCGATTTGATGCACCACACACACACACACACACACACACACACACACACACACACACACACACACACACACACACACACACACACACACACACACACACACACACACACACACACACACACACACACACACACACACACACACACACACACACACACACACACACACACCTTTTTACACATATTTTGACAAATGCCACTCCACACACGGGAGTCATACTGGCGATCACATCACAGCACAAACTCAGAGCACAAATATCCAATATCTCTCATGGATGTATTAAAATGCACACCGAGAGACACCCACTGATTTATATCCCCCTCACCTGCCATTCACTGCACTATTTTGCACAAAAGTCAAAGTGCATCCTATACTATATCAGATATCAGGATGGAATATATTCTTAAAGGTACTATATGTAAGAATCAGAAGTCCATTCTGATCTCCGTGGGTTGAGACAATAACAATCAGAAACTAATGTTAGTTCTAATCATAATTCAACCTTGCACACGTTTAAAAAAAGGCTATGAAATACATATTTTTTAATTATCCGCGCCTACATGTCACTTTGTTCCTTTTCCCTGCGAAATCCGACCTGATTCAAATATATGGGAAATCAGCCGAAAAGCTGTTCTACGCAACAGAGAGACTCGGGGAAGCTCTCATTTTAAAGCAATTTAAAGCGATTTGTGCTGTAAAATCCTACATGTAGTCCCTGAACGGATTCATTATTCTTACGTACAGGCACAGTTAATCTCGCATTAGCAAAACTAGGTTTCGAAGGCTGAGACAAGCGAGAAGAAGACAGCGATG
>PIJE02001795.1:69060-84060 GCA_002895965.2 Coryphaenoides rupestris
GACCACCAATCACGTCGCGTGGCTTATTGCGCGTCATCATCCAGTGCGGACCAATCAGCGACTCTGTATCAAAACATACTCCGAGTGGTCGTTCTCGGTCGGGATGAGGCGTTCTGTTCTGTGGGTGTCAAAAATCCTGGTCTATTTTTCGACAAATAAGGCCTATATACTGCATATAAGATGACACAAAAATACATTTGAACAGCTGCATTGTTAAATTACAAGATGGAAATGGTATGTGTAGTTGAATACGTGAATGATACACATTGAGCTTTATTTTATTTATTTTTTTGTTAGGCCTAGGATTAGGCTAAATTAAATTTCTGCCAAATTATAAGGCTTATAAGCAATTGAAGAAAAATAAATAGGGACAGATTTACCAGGTCCATATTGACCATAATATGCCCAGGACCACCCACTACAGCACCCAACAGGCCAGTCAAAGAAGTAAATCACCGTCAAAGCAATTCTCGAACATAAATACCACTTGAGTACAATAAGTAACCACTATGTCTTTTCTGTGAACACAAAATTCACACTTTCAAAAGTGCAAATGATTGAACTTAAAGGTGCTTTATGTGACAGTGACACGGAGTGGTTAAAATGGGTACTGCAGTCCAAATTCACACCGCTGTCTCAGAATCAGAATCAGTATCAGAATTTCTTTATTGTCATTGCACAGAGTACAACGAAATTGAGTAGCAATCCTAACGGTGCATTCACCCAACAAACAGCAATTAAAAACAGCAATCTCTCTCTCTCTCTATTATTTACAATTTCTTATGTACAGCACATTTAATCATCTTAAAGTGAGTTTACAACTTGCATGGTAGGGTGTCCTCTAGGGTCAGGTATGAGGGTGTGGCTGGTTTCAGGGTTAGGTTGAAAGGGTTGAGGTTTAGTTTTAGGGTTCGGTCGCTTGCTTGTCACTCTCGCTCTCATTCCCTCGACCTTGTTTCTACCAGTTCTCAGTCCTCTGCATCCTTTATCTCGAATTTTCGATCTTCTTGTTCCTTCCATTGTATTCTCTTTCTCTCCCCTTTATTGTCTAATTCTCTCTCCGTCCTATATCTTCCTCTCTTTTTCACAATGTTGTCATTCTCTCCATATCTTTTTTAGAGTTGCTCTAAAATCTGACCGACATAATGTACATATTACCTCCTAAAATAAAGAATAAAAATCTAGTACTGGCTCTGGACAGACAAGACACTGGAGTTGTTTCATCCAATAAAGTACAGATACAATATTTTGTAATGGTTTAGAAGTACATTACAATTTCTACATCATCATCAAAGTCATCAAAATGTATAATTACATATGATTCAAAATATACAATAAAGAAGCTTAAAAAACCTTTCTGTAATGCGGTAGAATCTTCCTGTCTAGAGCAGCAGAAATTGTTTCAACAGCGCCATCTGGTGGCTGGTATGAGGTAATACACCGATACACTGGCTGTGTGTGTGTGTGTGTGTGTGTGCGTGCGTGCGTGTGTGTGTGTGTGTCCAGCCCTACCGTCCCCACCTGCAGCCTTGACATCTTGACTGGTGTGTGCGTGCGTGTGCATGTGTGCATGTGTGTGTGTGTGAACATGCACACGCGTGCCTCCTCCTGTTATGAGTGTTGCGTGCAGCTGTGTGTAGCCCACCACCCGTCGGGGGTCACTATGTCCTTGAATGCCTTGGATGCAACGAAGGACAAGTCTAGTAGGAGATAAGCAGCACACACACACACACACACACACACAGGTTTGTGTGTGTGTGTGTGTGTGTGAGAATAATTGTCTTCATTCAGTCGTCAACTGTACACCACATCACGCCACCCGTTCAATGAAGAAATTGCCATTCAAAACATAAAATAAAACGTATGTATGTATGTTTTTAAGGATATACCAAACCAAATGATTTATATATAGACATAACTACAGCACTTCATTTATATGTATTGTAGTGAAAAAAACAACCTGGAAGAATGACCAGTAGAAAAAGAACCTGACACTAATTTCAAAACAAATTCTCAGGTCTCCGTCAAATACTTGCTTCACTTTCCACGACAAAGAGAGACTCAAACAGGTGGAGTTTACAAACCATAAGATGAATCCAACAAAGAGTAAAGCAAAACAAACCGTAATAAACATCATATAGCCCATTCTTTTTCAGTTTTTGGCTCTTATTTGGGGGTAAAACGTTGAAAAAATCTTCGGCATGTCTACCTCTGCCACGTTCATTATTTACATTCAGAGTTCTCACGCGATTTCCCGTTGTGAGAAGTTAAGCCTCTCGGTTCACCCTTCACAGCCCCCTGGTGGCGGTGGCCGGTCAGGGTCATAGGGGGCCGGGGACGACGGCGGTTGGTCGTTGGCCAACGTTGGCCAGGGAGTGGAGGGTGGTGCCGTGGTGGTGGTGGTGGTGGTGATGGCCGCCGCTGCTCTTGGGCGACGTCCACGCCGGCTGCTGGCAGGAGGAGCTCTCGGTGCGGTAGATCTGCGCCTGGGCCTTGAACAGGCCAAATCGCGCCGCCAACAGGAAGAAGTCTCGCCGGAAGGTGTGTGTGAAGAAGGCATACAGGAAGGGGTTGGCGAAGGCGTTGATGGGGTAGAAGACCACCAGCAGCACTTTGGCGTCGAACACGGTGATCAGCGGCAGCTTGAGCGCGGCGGAGATGGCGAAGAAGGAGATGGGCGCCATGCACAGGAAGTCGGTGAAGATGAGCACGGCCATGCGGCGCGCCACGTCCGTGTCGGCGGTGGCGTGGGCGGGCATCGACGAGGGGTTGCGCACGGTCAGGTAGATGCTCAGGTAGCAGGCGCACACCACCAGGAAGGCGAGCACGTTGAGCAGCAGCAGGGACACCACGTACACCTGGGCCCCCGTGGTCTCGACGTCCATGGGCAGGCAGATGCTCACCTGCAAAAGCACGCGCGCGCGCACACACGTGCAAACAGAGCAGACACACACGAACGCACACACGCACAGACACACAAACACACACACAGACACACAAACAAACACACACACACAGCTAAACACAAAGTGCAACTTTTCTATTCTAGATAACTTTTTTTACAAAATGTTTGTGTCTTTGATTTATTGTTATTCTGTCATGCGTATACACTTATACATTTATTCTTCTATTGTCTTTATTTTTATGTTACTCTGTCATTTGGCAAGAGTTGTTTTAGTATTTATGTTTATAAGATTACTGTTAAGAAGAAAACTTTTTACTTTACTTCTAGGTCCTATTAGTAATTGTTTAGAGTTGTTTTAGCATTTATGTTTAGAAGAATACTGCAGGAGTGAATGGGGAGTAAGCATTCCATTGTACTTGAAGAAATCTTGAATCTTGAATTTGGAATCTTGAGATCTGGGTGCAGGCGACAAGGAGGACACGGCCTTAATAGGGTCGAGGACGGGTTCGAGGAGGGCGCCGCACCTTGCCGTAGCTGCTGACGCCCACGGTGGGCAGCAGGGCAGAGATGAAGGCGAAGACCCAGCCGCCCGACATCACGGCGCAGGCGTGGCGGAGGCGGAGCTTGCGGTCGAGGCGCATGGCGTGCGTGATGGTGTGCCAGCGCTCCAGCGTAATGGCGGTCAGAGTGAACACCGAGAGCTCGCTGGCAAACACCTGGAAGTGTAGATACGTGCACGACGTACGCACGCACACACACACACACACAACCTTCTCTTAATTTCTGTTTTTAACGATCTCAATCATATCATTCAATAGTGCTAATTGCAACTTATTCATGCACAAAATTCATTTAATTTATTTTATTTATGTGACTCGGGCCATGATGGTGTGGAGCACAAGCGAAACGTACAAAAATCCCAAAACAATAGCTAAAGTACAACAAATGTTACTTAAACAGATAACTCTTGGCTTATCTGATTGTAATAACACAATTAATTTCAACACAGATGGGCAACTTAAATAATACTTTTCAGATACACACACACAGGCTCGCACGCACGCACGCACGCACACACATGCACACACACACGCACACACACACACACACACACACAACATACAACCTTGTTATCATTTCTCATTGAACAATCTCAATCATAACTAACTGAGTGCTAATTGGAACTTACACATACACAAAATTCTGACACACAGGCACACAAACAGGCACATCCACACATACACACACACACACATACACACAACACAACACACAACACACAACACAACACACAACATACAACAATGTCATAATTTCTCATTGACCAATCTCCATCATAACTGTAACTTACTAATACACAAAATTCAGATACACACACACAGGCTCACACGTACACACACACAGGCTCACACACACACACACACACACACACACACATACACACACACAGGCTCACACGCACACACACACAGGCTCACATGCATACACGTACACACACACAGGCTCACATGTACACACACACACACACACACACATACACACACACAGGCTCACACGCGCACACACACACAGGCTCACACACACAGGCTCACACACACGCACACACATACACTGGCTCACAAACACCCACACACCCACACCCACCCACACACACACACACACACACACCGTGAAGAAGCCGGCGGCGCTGCAGCCGTGGCCCGTCTGCCAGTCGCTGGAGTAGTTGTGGTAGTGGCCCCGTGTGAGGATGTCCACCGTCGCTATGAGGACCAGGTAGACGCCCATGCACAGGTCGGCGAACGCCAGGTGACACATCAGAAAGCGGGGCACCGTCATTTTGGCCCGGCTGCCTGGCAACACAACACCGCGGGAGGGGGGACGGGGACGGGGGAGAGAGAGAGAGAGAGAGAGAGAGAGAGAGAGGGAGAGAGTGAGGGAGAGAGTGAGGGAGAGAGTGAGCGAGTGAGAGAGAGAGAGAGAGAGACACTTTTTGGACTATTGGACTGTATTATTGGACTATTATTGGACTTACAATTACACTAGACTCACACAATTGGATTATCGCACTATTGTTGGATTATTGGATTTACACCACTATTTTATTTTTTAGACTATTAGATTGGATTCTTTTGGACTATTGGACTATTATTGAACTTACAATTACACTCGATTTACAAGGGGGTAGACCTTCAATTACACTAGGAACTCGGCTACACAGCATGCAGGCGCTCTCACTGTACTGTACTGTACTGGTCACTTATCACTTATCACGATACTTTATCATCACATGTTGCTGCTACTATCTACTAGTTACTAGTTTCATGCGAGTATAGAATATTACTGGACTGCACGCAGACACTTTCACGAGATTTTTGCACCAACAGCCAGAGTATTGCTACTCTTACTTGTCACATTTTACTTATACCACGCCCCCCGCCACACCCATCACCCCCTCCCCCCACCCCCACCACACCCATCAATGAGGACCCCCTCCCCACACCCCCTCCTCGCCCATCACCTAGCAACCCCCACCTCCGGCCCCGCCCCCCTCACCTAGCAGCACCAGCAGCACGGCCCCGTTGCCCAGCAGCGCCAGGATGGAGATGATCCAGATGAGGACACGCAGCGGCGTCGTGGCCATGATGTCCTCGCAGGGGTTCAAGAAGTCGGGCATCGGGCTGCAGGTGGCCTCCATGCACCACTTCTGGTAGAAGGAATGGTGTTGCGGCTCCTCCCTCGCGCCTGGGCACAGCGTGGTCAGCTTGGAGCTGGAGCGCGCACACACACACACACACACACACACACACACACCACACACACACACACACACACACGCACACACACACACACGCACACACACACACACACAGATATACAGATATAGAGACACACACACACACGTGCACACACACTCACACGCACACACACAGATATACAGATATAGAGACACACACACACACATGCACACAGATATATAGATATAGAGACACACACACACACACGTGCACACACACTCACACGCACACACACAGATATACAGATATAGAGACACACACACACACATGCACACAGATATATAGACACTCACACTCACACACATGCACACACACACACACACACACAGATATACTCACACACACACATGCACACACACACACACACCAATCACGATAACCGATTAAGATTTGACAATGTAAAAAAATATTATTTCAGAATTCAAATATTGAGTAATTAAGAATTATTCACTGATAAATTATGAAAGATAATATCGATTGTGGTCTTTGACATTTCCAGTATATTTAGCTGTAATAATTCTTGATTCATAATAGCAACAGAAATACTCAAGTAAACTCAAGTAAGTACCTGAAATTACAGTACAGTATACTTTAGTAAATGTAATTAGTTACTCCCCCCCCCCAGCCTCCCACTGAATGGTACATTCCATCCCTTATATGGTGGTCTCACCTGTTGAGGCTGATATTGCGGAAGGCGCAGCAGTGCCAGAAGTAGGTGAGATTGGCCTGGCGCAGGCGGGTGAAGTGCTCCCGAAGGGGCAGCTTCTTCAGCGCGCGGGCGTTCTTGGCGATCAGCGTCACCAGGCCTCCGAGGATCGACTCGGGCAGGGAGCTGACGGCGGTGCCCGACACGTCCCTGTTGAACCACCCCCCCCAACAACACCACTTTGGTCACTTTGCATAAGAGGACATCGAGCTAATCTCTCCAAGTTCCACACTCAAAGTTCCTCTTGTGGCGACGACCAGGACAGGTTAAACTGTCCTGAGTGACAAACCGAGGGTAGAGGTTGCTTGTGTGGTCGCTGTCTGTCCACCATGCTCCACCTAACCACCATGTTGTCTCCGTTTTTTTAGGGTGTTGCTGACTGTGATCGTGACTGGATACCTGGCGGCCACCCCACCTGACAGATATCAGCTTGCTCTCCAGCCAGCTCCCCATGATAAATGGTGAATGGATTGCATTTATATAGCGCTTTACAAAAAAACGATAACTAACTGAAACTGTATTGTGTCTTTACAAAACTAACTAAAATAAAATAAAATTATAGCGAAAATGTCTTTTAGTTTTCGTCTTTGTCAATTTATTTCATACATAGCCTCAGTCTATCTTCCGCTGAGCCACTTGTAGGACACGCCCCTCGCCTGGTATCAGGGCGGCAAAAGTCGGAAGAAAGCGACGAGTCCGTTTGGGATGACTTTGTATATGAATGTGTCGCAAATAAGAGCACGTGACTTGCAGTGGAAGATGATCAAATATGTGGAGCATTTGTGACCCGCGCTGGTCGTTGGGTCTGTTGTCGGGATTCTCGTTTTTCGCTAGAGGCAAAACAAGATGGTTTTTTTTTCCTTTTTTCCTTTTTTTTATATATTACAAAAGTTAAAGTGTTGAACAACTGACTCAATTAAATAAACAACATGTTTATGTAACCAAGTTGGTTTGTAACTTCACCAAATCCTGATTTAATGTTTTAGAACTTTTGTTTTCTTTATATTCAATGCGTGTTTTAGTACGTGTGTTTGAGTTGTGGCCTGTTTGAGCTTCATTTGTAAAACCTGTACTGTCGCTTTAAGAAATCAAGTTGTTTGTGACGTCAGGGCTGCGCTGCTCTCAGTCTGCGTCTTGCTGTCTGAGAGTAGGTATGTTTTATTTTCCTTTTGATTGTAGTTGATGCAAATGTAGAATTAAGGAAATTATAAATGTTAGTCTTGATATGTTAAACATGCAGTTCGTGTCGTTTGAATGTAAACTGTGTAAACTCAGTCTTTATAAGTTTATTGTCGACACGTGTCTCCCGGTGCTAAGCTACAGTGTTCTCCGTGTGTTTTGTTTGCTAACAGGGATTGATGACCCACGTGTGTGTGTGGACTGTATGTTAAGTCATTTTCTTTATTCTGTACAGGTATGTGCATTCTTATATGGTCTTTATTTATATTTTATTTCATTTATTTTCATATCGTATCTCGAGTTTGCGTCTTGCTGTCTGAGAGTAGGGATTGATGGCCCACGTGTGTGTGGACTGTATGTTAAGTCATTTTCTTTATTCTGTACAGAGGGACACAGCCATTGTCCAGACAGTACATTAAAAGAGCCACCAGCGGCTGTCTGTGGTCCAGGCTTTCATTCAACCAGCGCAACACAGAACACAACGCAGATCACGCGGTCAGGTTAACGGATGTGCGTCGAGATAAACTGTATAGTACAGACACACCCGTTACATTTAGGATCAGTAAATACTCGTAATTTGTCAGCAAAGTCGGCTTGTTTTAGGCGCTATTGTGCCTACGTTTCGGGGGCGTGGTGTGTGAAGTGTTTCATTAGCATATTCGGTTTCATTGGCTTTCGTCACCACACACGTCACATCCGCTGGCCTCCCCGCAGCTACAAGAACTACATTTCCACAGCCGCGTAGAAAGGTCCTCGCCTCCCCCTCCCCACCCAAAAAAAAAACTACAAAGGCGGGATCGCTGTTTCGCTGCAGTTTTTCGAGGATAAATAATGAACGTTTGCGAGATCTTGAAAGTGTCGAAGTGAACACATCACAATTGTGCTATTTTTTTAAAAACTTAATACACATTTTGGTGTAATACATGAGACTTAAAAGTAGGGATGGGTACCGAAACCCGGTACCACTATGGCACCGGTTCCCGTACGACCGGTACCTACCGTACCGAATCAAAACGCATATTTCGGTGCCTCATTTCGGTGCCACGACCGAAGGGAGCGCCGGCGCTCCCATTACTCGCTTTTTTCAAACTACCGTAACTCCTAGACCGTTTGTGCGATCGAAGAAATTCCAATGGTTTCTGAAAGCAAAAGAGTTGTAGGAGGAGTGGCAGGAGGAGACAGAGGATTCAAGCTTGTTTACATCGTGTTTAGCGGGTTTTGATCGTGTTTAGCGGGTTCTGATCGTGTTTAGCGGGTAGTGTAGAGTAGTTTTCACTTGCTTTGTTTGCTGTTATTTATTATCAGTAGTAGTACTGTAACTTATTTATTGTTAAATTGTTATTTGTTGATATTGTTAATTTAATATTCATTAGTAATGTTTAATAGTGTTTTGTATTTAATTGTAATTCTAATTTAAACAGTGTTACTTTAAGAGTTAATATATTGTTCAATGGTTTTGCCTTAGCAATAAAAAAAAGACATTCTTTAACGTTATTGTTTGCTCTTTATTTTAAAGAAGGTATCGGTTCAGGCACCGTTTAGGAACCGGTACCGTTTTAAAAGTATCGTTTTGGCACCGGTATCGGAAAAATCTAAACGATACCCAACCCTACTTAAAAGCCTAATGTAGCTGAAGCAGCAGCTGGTTGGGGGCGGAGTTAACGAGTTGTTCCCGCCCATTGTTCTGAAGGTGAACGTGTGAAAAGCTTCAAAATCTTTCAAGGGGTTTTTCTCTGCTTGTGGATTCCAGGTGTACCAACATTAAAAGAGGAAGATCTTCTTCAACTATTTTCAGATTTCAAAGTATGACACATCAGTTGAAAGCTTACAATCTGCACTTTCATAATCTGT
Organism: Coryphaenoides rupestris; assembly: GCA_002895965.2. Classification (NCBI taxonomy): domain Eukaryota; kingdom Metazoa; phylum Chordata; class Actinopteri; order Gadiformes; family Macrouridae; genus Coryphaenoides; species Coryphaenoides rupestris. The sequence goes on from PIJE02001795.1 coordinate 78,497, forward strand.
AAAAAACAGAAAAATGACTTTCCCCCCTTCGTCCCCAAATTACCAGCACGTGTCACATTTATCAAGGGGACTTTTTTTTGACCTTTTTGAATCTCACCCCTGACAAATATGGACCCTGGAAACCAGGGGGGCCGCGGCCCAGGTCACTTTTGGAGTCTGATATAATATTTCTTTTGAATAAAAGTTGAGTTGGTTCAAGTACACGGCGCCATTAGCGAAACTAACACGCATGCATGTAAGCCCGTTTTTTTTACATAACCTAGGCTACATATTACTGTCAGTCATTTTCTATGGTATGGCTGGACTATTGTGTTGGTTACTTTTTTGTGTTACTGCGCTTGTCTCATGTGTGGGTGCTGCTTGAGTATTTACATTTCGCTCTAATTTTAGTCGACATTTAATCAATGCAGGAAACTTTTAGCAAGCTATTCATAATAAATCAGTTGTCCCTGCCCCTGATGCAGCTTCAGGCTCAGCAGCCCTGTCTCCCCATACCCCTACATAATGCACACATACTGTATATACTACAGTATCTACTATTCATTTTGAGCATGTTGTTTTGCAAGCAAAAAATGAAGCTTCCCTGACTGGCCCCCCCTTGGTCTGTTGCGTTCCGGGTAAAGACTAAAACTAATACTGAAACTAATAAAAACTAAACTCAAACTAAGCATTTTCAAAAAATAAAAACTAAACTAAACTAGCAAACCCGCTTTAAATACTAATTAAAACTAAACTGAAATTGAAAACCAAAAGTCAAAACGAAATAAAAATAAAAACTAATGAAAAATGCTAAACTATAATAACCTTGATTCATACACAGGAAGGTTGCTGGTTCGATCCGCGGGCTCCTCCTAGCTAAGTGTGTCGAGGTGTCCCTGAGCAAGACACCACCTGACCCTACCTGCTCCTGACGTGTTGGTTGTTACCTTGCATGGTTGGCACCGCCGTCGGTGTATGAATGGGTGAATGTGAGGCAATACTGTAAAACGCTTTGGATAAATGCGCAATATAAATGCGATCCATTTATATAGCATTTTTTCCATGAAATGTCGATGAAAAGCCAGTGACTGCTGACTTTACCTGTAGATCTTCCTTTATAACAACAGATGGCAACAAAAGCCCACAAACCAAGAGACCCACTAGTAGAGATGCTGCTAATGAGACAACATGCTGCTTGGCACATGGACAAACACACACACACACACACACACACACACACACTCACTCCTTCTATAATAGTTAGATGAGCCGTCAGCGAGTGTGGATTAACAGTTAACGAGACATATAGCTAAAATGTAAGACTTGTTAGCACTCGTCCTCAAAGTGCAACAGAGATGTTTGCCAGTGATTTCAAGTTCAATAGAATATCACTTGAGATTCAGTTGGATTTGTCGTCTTAAGATGAAATATTGGATATTTTGAGGGGCCGTATGACTTGGCCAGCTGACCCCTGTTACACAAACAAATAACTAATTGCAGGGTTGTTATAATTTGACCATTACCGTGCTTTTGCCATAGCTTGCAAAATCAGTGACCTCTTTTAAATCTCTCCCTAAAGCCCATTTTTACAGACTTGCTTTTATGTGATATCTTTTTATTGCCTTTATTCTTTTATTGCTTTTACTGTATTTATTAGTAGTTATTTTTATTATTACATTGATTAGCCATCCATTGATTGACATCATGTTTCCCAGAAAACCCTCGCCGTGTGTCATGTGTCATGTGTGTGTCGGAGACGACGGTCCACTAGCTACTTACAGTTCGACCAAGCCTCTGGAGCCTGAGAAGGCCTTTGGGTCGATGTCGGCCAGCTTATCGTTGCCTGTCAAGTACCTGCAGGGGGAGCCATAGAGAAGCAGGTCATAATAATAATACTAATAATACTAATAACGCTAATAATAATAGGCCCCATCATACATAAACCTCAAATAAAACAGATAAACTGAATAAAGTGGGATTGAAAGAAGGAAAGAACAAAAAACAGAAGATAAGATAAGATAGAACTTTATTCATCCCGAAGGAAATTCTTGTGCCAGAGGTTGCTCAAAAAATGGCAACAACATAATATATATAACAATATACTGTAGGTACGATATTTAGTACAAAAAAAAGTATAATAAGTTTGCAATGGTATTGAAAACGTATTTATTTATTTATTTTTAACAATGTATCTTACCTAAGAACCTATGAAGGAAAGAATGATACAAGAAAAAAGTCGAAGAACGCCGGACAGCGAACATCAGTGAGAACAAACGAACAAAGAAAGAAAGAACTACAAAAAAAGGAAGAAGGGGAAGAGAAGGGGGAACGGAAGAAAGAGCGTTATTGCGTCGTGTGTGTGTTGTTGGTGCGATGGCGTGGGGGCCGCCGGCTGACTCACAGGCGGAGCATTTGCGTGCCGTTGAAGGCGTCGCTCACCACCTCCCTGATGCCGTTCCTGGTGAGCCGTCTGTCGAGAGGGAGCCAAGCCGCGGTCACATGACGCGCACACGATTAGCTCGGACGCGGCCGCTGAGCGCTCTGAGCTACGTAGGCTACGCAATTAGTCACCCGCCGCCCACGGGCCAACAGAACGCGGAGTAAGTGAAGTATTTTCGAGTACAGAAAAATAAAAAAAACAGGGGATATGGGATCTATTCTTTGTTCTGTCTCTCTGGCTAAATTTGAAACGAGCTAAAAAAAAAACTACTCGAGAGGAAGGCTTGTTTATGTGAACAAAAGGCTGGATAGAAAAAGGGCAAAATGTATTTGTAAATTAGGTGCCTTTTTGAAGAATGTCCTTCCTCTGTTCCTCTATTCCTCTAAATTAATTAAATGAAATGAATGAATTAAATAATAAAAACAATCGACAGCGGGAAGGAGTTCTCCATCATGTGAGCAGATCCATAATATTAATAATAATAATAATGAACAAGTGTGTACTGGACTGAATCTCCTACATCTCCGCCATAGTTTGGGTGCAGAGGCCCCTGAAGGCGTTGCTGGGGACGCGCTCAAGGTGGCTGTTATCTTCGAGCTCTCTGGGGGGGAACATGAAGCACAGAACAGACTGCAAGGTGTAAAACACAGGGCCCCGCCTCCAGGGCCCTCACGTACACTTCAAATAGGGGAAGGGGGGGGGGGGGAGGGGCCTATTTTACCACCAGGTGTTTCAGATTCTCCGGCCCAGGTATAGACCCATCCTACCTACCCAGTGGACCGTAGCAACCGGTAGGCTGATCTATCCAGCATACATCTATCTGGGTGGACGCACCCACTTGTGATGTCATAAGTGTGGGGGGGGGGGGGGGGGGAGTGGCGGACATTCTGAAACCACTTGCAATGGCTAATCACACTCACACCTGGTGTAAAAATTAGGAGCCCTTTAAAGGTGCCCTATTATGCCAACAGGTGTGAGTGTGGTTAGCCATTGCAAGCTGTTTTCACAATTGCCATGTGGCTACCATCTAGTGACGTCACAAGTGGGAACGTCCACCTAGATATATGTTGACAAGATCAATTCACCCGTTGGTACCGTTCACCGGGTAGGCTGACAGACTGATCCAGTCATCATTGATCTCGGTGGACATTGCCACTTGTGATGTCACTCGACGGTGGTCACGTGGCAATTGTGAAACGGCTCGCAGTGGCTAATCACACTCACACCCGGTGGCATAATATGTCCCCTTTAAGGTCCTTGTGTACTTAACTAAGACATGGACAATTGTGTGGCAAAATGACGCTTTTCCACTAAAACGCCGCCGTCCCACACCGCTGGCTGTAATGGTTCAACAACACCATGTGAGCGATTATGTCAGAATCTTGGTGGGAAACGCCAACGTGCCAATCTCCAGTTTGTTGCAAGTATGTTGGGGCCTTCAAACTGTCAGTCAGTGTGTGTGTGTGTGCGTGCGTGCCTGAGTATGTGTGTGTCTGTGTGTTTGCATTTTTGTGTGCCTGACTGACTGTGTGTGTGTGTGTGCGTGTGTGTGTCTGGTTAGCTTACAGCATGAATCCAGATGCAGCAGACTGGATCCTGTTGAAGTCTGGGAAAATCTCGAGGCCGGTATTTGAGATTTTCCTCCACAAAAAAAAAAGGAATAAACAGCGAAAGCAACATGATGATGATTCTCACAACTGCTTCTTTCAATATTGCGTTCTTTTATTTTGCTTGTTCAGCATTTTATAAAGTGGGTCAGCCCAGCATTATGCCACAATCTGTAGAACCATCTTAAAAAACCATGTAGTCGTCTACTACAATTTGCATAGAGACCAACACCATTTATTTACACATCTTACAAAATGTGGGCCTGTTAATAAATCCCAACATGTCACGTGGAGTCTCCTGTGTTGCACGTTTGCAATGTAGTCCTCCTACAGTATATGTTGAAGACAAGTCAATGTTATTTTTATAGCCCTTAATCACAGTTACAGTCTCAAAGGGCTTTACAGGCCATATGATTATGGGCCATGTGATTATGACACCCCCCCCCCCTAGCCCTATAGCGCCCCGCTAAGGGCAAGAAATGACTGTCAACATTCACGAGCAATAAACCTACTAGGATTTCAAATGCTAAAGATTTAATTTTTATCCGAACAAATCCAGACACACACAGAAAACCCCCCAAAAGGGTTCAACCAGCGGTGCATTCAGAGTGCAGGGACTCACAGGGTCTTCAGTCTCCACAGGCCTACGAACGCATACTTGTTGATGCTCTTCAGGGACTTGGAGTTGGTGATGGTGCTGGGTGGGGGGAAATGCACACACACACCACACACACACACACACACACACATACACATACACACACAAGTAGGTATGCAAACACACATGCACACACACGCACACAAAAGAGTATGCACACACAAACAAACGATGAATAGACAATTGATTAAAGATTAAAGATTTCTTTATTGCCATGTGTAACAAGTACAATGGAATGCTTACTCCCCATTCACTCCTGATACTAAACATAAATTCTGAACAACTCGAAACAATTAGTAATGGTACCTAGTAAGTAGGCCTACAGTAAAAAGTACAGTCAAAAAGTTTTCTTCTGAACCATATTCTTATAAACATAAATACAATTAGTAATAGAGTCACCAATGAGTATAGAAATAGGTCAAAGTAAACAGTGTGTACATATGTTGGCTGAAGTTGTGAGATGTGAGTACTTGTGTTCTCGTCCACACTTACATGTCCAGAGGCGCCGAGAGATTGTAGAAGGCGTACGGTCCGATGGTCTCCAGCACACGGTTCTCAGATATAACTCTATGAGGACAGAGGAGCAGAAAGGGTCGAGTTAATCCACACACACACACACACACACACACACACACACACAGACACACACACACACACACACACACACACACACACACACACACACACACACACACACACACACACACACACACACACACAAGTGGGGGTGGGTGGGGTGTCGAACCGTACTCACATCGTACTGAGCGCTGTCAGGTTGGCGAAGGCGTACCCTGGGATCCTCAGGAGCTTGGCATTGTTCAATATGATCCTGAGGGGAAAAGGGGAATAAGGGTGGGGTTGTTGTGGTGGTGATGGTGAT
>PIJE02001795.1:89060-94467 GCA_002895965.2 Coryphaenoides rupestris
GCGATGGACAAAACAATCCCTTATTTACAACGCTGGCTTACGTGGTCAAGCAGACACACACACACACACACACACACGCACACACACACACACACACACACACATGCACAGACACACACCAACAAAAACGCAGGCACATCCAGTAACACACGCCCACACGTGTATATAAATCATCTCAATAGAAATGCACAAGCGTGAGTTTTTTGGTACTTTTCTCCTCATACAAGTCCTTTTTTGTCTACTCTCCTGACACAGCGTCGGTGTGTGTGTGTGTGTGTGTGTGTGTCTGTGTGCGTGTGTGTGTGTACCACTGTGGGAACTTGATGTGTTGGAACGCGTTGTGATTTATTTGTGCGCAAGGGGAAGAGTGCAGCCTTGAGCTCATGACATGACCACACACACACACACTCTCTCCCACAGTTCCTCCCCGCACACATGCACACACTCACAAAAACTATCCCTCACTCACATACACACGTACACACACACACACACACACACACAAACTATCCCTCACACACACACACACACACACTCACAAAAACTATCCCTCACTCACATACACACACACACACACACACTCACAAAAACTATCCCTCACTCACACACACAGACACACATACACACACACATACACACACACACACACACACACACTCTCACTAAAACTATCCCTCACTCACACACACAGACACACACACACACACTCATAAAAACGATCTCTCTCACACACACATACACACACACACAAACTCTCACTCAATATTTCTATCGCTCTCTCTCTTACACACACACACACACACACCACACATACACATACACACACACACACACACAGACACACATACACACACAGACACACAGACACACAAAGACACACATACACAAGGACACACAAATTATTTATTTCTTATACACATGCATACACACAAACTCTCCCCTTCTCTCTCTCACACACACACACACACACACACACACAAAGACACACACACACACACACACACACACACACACACACACAGACACACACACACACCACAAAGACACACACACACACACACACACAGAGGAAAAGATACAAAAAGGGAGAGAGGGAGAAGAGCAGGTGCAACCGAGGAGGCGTGAGGGGAGCTCTGCGGAGAGAGACAGAGGCGTCCAAATTCTTCCTCTGATAATAGATTCCTCAGACGGCAAACTACGCACCTGTGAAGATTACAAACACACACACACACACACACACACACTCCACAACAAGGCCACTAAATGAACCCGGGTCTGCTTCCATTTTTGGACACTCGGCACATTAGATCGCGAATATAGCGGCGATCCTATCATCGACCATCTGCCGTCCTGCTTGGCGACGGACTCTCTTCCCTCAAACCAAGCGGTCGACAACAACAGCAGCGCCGAGACAGACGGGGCTCCCGTTAGCACGTGTCGCGTCGCTCGTTGTTCATTTATTTTTGAGCGTTTTTTCATGAAATAATCGAGCCTCTAAATATAGCGGCGCTCGCCAGCGCGGTCACGGGCGGCGACGCGGCTGTGGCGCGCGTGGAAGCGGCGGAACGGAAGCTGAGTTGAGTAAAGTTCGGACTCCGCGACGGACTCTGCGACAGCGATACCGGCCGATAACAACGTATTACGCGGCACACGAACACCGTAGCAACATGTCCACAGATAGAAGTTGGACAGTACTGCGTACGACTGTTTCAATGAGACACCAATATATTACTACAGCTTTCAATGCTGTTGGAGGATCCATCTTGGATTCCAAAGTCGGGGTTGTGAGATTCTTCCGACTTTCCGAGTTGGAAATCCGACTCCAGGGGGGCGTTCCCCCTGAAACGTCCGACTTGGAACTTGGAAACTCCGACTTCCGAGTACAAATGGAACGCACCATTAAGTGCACACGTGTACATCAAGCGGCGCCGTGTCGGTTGACGTGAAGGTAGCAATTACTCCTCAAATCCCCTCGCGACACTTTCCAGTCCTCGGATACGAGCTCAAATCAATTTTTCTCCCCCCAGAGTCATTTGTTTTGTGACTCTGCCGCCGCCAAATTGCAGTAATAGCTTTCCGCTATAATCAGGGGGGCAGCTGACACAGTGGACAGCCGCTGTAAAGAAGCACTTAGAAACATCTTTCAGTCCCGGTTGGCTTGTTGTCTCTGTCATGTGTTCTGTTCAGTGTCACTTTTAGTTTGAAAAGCTTCTGTCTGAGTTCATCCATGTCTACCTGTCCCCATTCAGTTCTGAAATACATTTGGGTTTAATCATTATCACCTGCGTTTGGGTCCACGCCGCACCATTACCGTGACATCAAGCGATTTGTCATTTTGCTATTATAGCGAAATGATTGCATTTTGCTGATCGTAGCGCTGTAGCTCGGTGAATAAGGGCTATTCCTCAGGGCTGTATTCGAGACCACCTTGGTCGAGTTCGAAGGCATATTTCCACCAAATGCGCATGTTTTGAGGACAAAATTCATTTTCGGCAGCTTGTTGTTTGTGCTCATAACATCGTTGCATCATTACTTTACTAGCACCGGATTGGATCTATTAAAATGAGAAAACAATTATGTCTATGCAATTCCGTACACAGCTTTGGTCTCTTCTCAGAGCGATTCTGTCTTCTGAGACCAATTCATCCGAGATGCGTGATGCAAGACCGAGAAGAGTCACGCAATAGTCCAAGGTCTCCGAAATTGGTCTTGAAGCCGATTTTGAAGCCGAGGCCTACAGCAGCCCAGCCCTGCTAGCGCCCCTGCTAGCCACCTGGCGCCCGAGCCGAGGCGGGAGAGCCGTCCTCCCTGCGTCTCAAGGTTTCTTCCTCCCCTGTCGACGGGGGGGGGGGGGGCGTGGGAAGGGAGGAAGGACTGTCGTGTCATCAAGTTCAACTGGACGTTCGCCCGCAAAGGCACTTTTCTTTTGTGGGGGAGGGCGTGATGTCGATGCAAAGCTACACACATACTGTACTACCGGCCGGCCTGACAGGGAGATAAAGTCTCCGACCGAGATAGCGAGCGGCAATGAGTCTGATAGCTTCTCAGGGCGGAGGGAGGCGTTGTTGAAACAGTGACTGATGCTGTTGCTGCTGCTGCCTTCACCTGTGCAGGTGGCTGGTAACCCCCCCGCCCCCCCCCTCGCATCAGAAGGTTTTTATCGACGGAGAACGATGTGGAGAAATCTCCTGTTCTGCCCCCCCTGCACTGCTGCTCTGCCTCATACATCAAGCTATGCTCAGCACACACACACACACACACACACACACACACACACACACACACACACACACTCACACACACGTTTACCTGTGGTGCAGTCTGCTGTGTTTAGTCTCTCTCTCTCTCTCTCTCTCTCCTCTCTCTCTCTCTCTCTCTCTCTATATATATATATATATATATATATATATATATATATACACGGTATGTATGTGTGTATGTGTGTGTGTAGCCCTGTGTCCCAGTTAGAAGGAACTATTTGCTTTGGTGATGGGAAGAGATGTGTCGAGATGAGGGTAAAAATACCACTGCTCACTGCTGCAGGCAATTTGATATACCCTGTGGTAGAGAGAGAGAGAGTGTGTGTGTGTGTGTGTGTGTGTGTGTGTGTGTGTGTGTGTGTGTGTGTTTGGTGTCTGGTTTAAGCAGCCTCACCTGGCCTGGCCCCGAGTCTGAGGCTGATGATCAGAGTCTGGGGGCTGCAGGGGTGGGGCTGCACACCTCTGGTGCATTGGCCAATTAATGCACCACAGGTTGAACCAGAAGCCATCACCACACACACACACACACACACACACACACACACTCTCAAGAGAGCGCTTCTCTGCGTTCGATTTTCCAAGAATTCTGCAATAAACTACTTCCTATGTCCTGGTGTTGGAGGAGCCCAGAAGATGATGTTGTGGGCGGCAGTAGCTCAGGAGGTAAGAGCGGTTGTCTGGCAACAGGAAGGTCGCTGGTTCGATCCCCCGGGCTCCTCCTCCTCCTAGCTAAGTGTCGAGGTGTCCCTGAGCAAGACACCACCTAACCCTACCTGCTCCTGACGTGTTGGTTGTTACCTTGCATGGTTGGCACCGCCGTCGGTGTATGAATGGGTGAATGTGAGGCAATACTGTAAAGCTCTTTGGATAAAAGCGATATATAAATGCAATCCATTTGCTACCCTTGTAAATGGATGAACACTGGACAGGTGTGTTTACCTGCAGGTGCAGTGTTGCTCATCGTCACCGGGGGGGGGGGGGGAGGAGAGTGGGGCAACAAACAGACATAAAAAATAAATAAATGTAAAGAATTGGCGCCAAAGTTCGTTTCACTTGGGTAATATTTTATTTACTCATTTAGATCTTCAAAACTATTTTTTTCCATAATAAATTTCCACTTTATGTTCATCAAAGAACGGTAACAATAAAAATAAAAGTAAATACTGTAGAAAAATTGTACATATAGAAAATTAACATGGTTAATGGACACCTACATGTATCGAATCCTGCCTGCCTTTTATAGTTCCGTATGGCAAAACAACAACAGATAGGAGAGAATAAGACGAGAATAAAGATACAGGGGGGGGAGGGAGGGGGGGAGAAAAACGATAGAGGGAAGGGAAAGGGAGGAGACGCGAGAAAGAAACAAGACTTCGGCGCACTCTCTCTCTATGTCTCTCTCTCTCTCTCTCTCTCTCTCTCTGTCTGTCTGTCTCGCATGCATCGCATCTGATCTGATCGGTCGGTCGGGCCCATTTACTTCCTTTTTGTTCTTTTTTGGTTTTAGTTTTCCCGTCCATGGCACAATATACAGTATATCATCATACAGGTGTATGGTGTGTAGGTACCACGTGTAAAAAGAGAGACTCTGCTCAGTCTGTTAGTTAGATCAGTATCGGTACAGACAAGAGGATCAAACCAATAGAGCACACGGGGGGTGGTGGTGGGTGGGTGGGGGGGTTAGACAACATGGTATCGTCCCGGCGGAAGAGAACAAGGCAGAGCCAATGGGGAGGGGTGGGTGGGGGGGGGGGGGGATGTGTTGTAAATAAGAAACAAAAGAAAAACAAGAAAACAAAAAAAGCAACTCAGGTATTCATAGAACCTAATGGCATCATAAACTTGACTTTTCTATCTAGTTGCAACACATGATAACATTTATTTGCGGGTATTTTTTTTTTTTTATTTGCTTTTTCTGGATCATTATTCTCCTTTTCCTCCCCAGCGGGGCTGTTTTGCTATAAAAACGTGGTCGGTAAGCAGGATAGCGGCCGTGGTCTGCGGTCGTGGGAGATTCCCAGAAGGCTGGACAACGGGGGGGGTGGGTTGGGGTGGGTGGTGGTGGTGGTGGGAGGTTTTTAATCGGGGCACCCCATCCTGGCTTGACACCCTCAAACCTGCTACTACCCCCTTCCCCTCTCTCACCT
>PIJE02001796.1:0-25000 GCA_002895965.2 Coryphaenoides rupestris
GCGTCCTTCAGGGCCTCAGAGTATTTGTCCAGCTCGTCCTCTGTGGACTTGAGCTTCTTCTGCAGGGCCAGCAGGTCGTCCTCCAGCTGGGGTTACACACGGGCAACAGAGGCAGAGAGACGGGTAGGCAGAGGGACAGGCAGATAGACAGATAGACAGACAGGCAGACAAGACAAACAGACAGATAGGATAGGACACACAGACAGACAGACAGGCAGACAGACAGGCAGGGCAGGCAGACAGGCACACAAACAAGCAAAGAGAAGACAGGAAGGCAGACAGGCAGGACAAACAGAAAGACAGGCAGACAGACAGAACAAGAAGAAGAGATCATAAGAAAATCTACCAAATTTACCAGTTTTCAGCAAATAAAGAAATTGGACAGACGTCGTTTGACTATTGCTGCCATATTTCCCTTTTTCACTCAGATGTAGGCCTATATAGACATAGATATACATATAAATAAAAAAATTACTAAACAATAAACGACAGCAAAAAAGTGTGTCCTACCACTTATGATCATAGATAGCACAGATAAACTGAGAAAATCAAAGGTATGTCTCTATGTCATCCAATAAACTAGTCATTTATTTCCTCATATTATAAATACTGTATGACTCCATAGCGAGTGGACATTGTCAGATCTCATCGTTCTTTTTAATCCACGGTAGATGTTATTTTAATGGCGCCACTGGCCCATGCGCGCAGCGGGGATGCCGACCTGTTTGCTCCTGTCCTCCGCCGCCTTCTTGTCCCCCTCGGCCTGCTCAGCTCGGTCCAGGGCATTCTCCTTGTCGAGCTTGAGCATCTGCATCTTCTTCTTGATGGCGTCCATGGCTGCTTAGTGAGTGGTGGGGCTTGTTGTACAAGAAAACAGAAACAAAATGTGTGAGTGGATGGATGGATGGATGGATGGATGGATGGATGGATGGGGCGAGGAGAGGAGAGGACGTCTGCACCGCACGGAACACCAGACTGGAGTGTGGAGTGGTACAGGAGAGGTTCAAGCTTTGGGGGGTCGAAGACTTAACGCCACGACCCCCCCCCTCAGACACCCAATACATTTTTGGAGACAGGGCTGCAGCTGGTCTGTCTTTTTTTACGAACTCCTCCGTGATTCGTCCGCACGGCGACAGTTGCCAAGTTGTGTGACTATACAAGGGGGGCTTCTCTGCGGAGGGGGGGGGCGTCAAGACGTCAGCCGTGTACCCTCTCTCTCTCTCTCTCTCTCTCTCTCTCTCTCTCCTCCACACACACACACACACACACACACACACACACACACACACACACACACACACACACACACACACACTCACACACACACACACACACACACTCACACACACACACACACACACACACACACACACACACACACACACACACACACACACACACACACACACACACAAGACGGCTGTTGCTATTTTTTAACACGCCTCCAAGAAGGAAGCCAAGGGTCAAGATTCAAGGTGGTTGACTGAGGTCTTAAATAAGACGGTTACAAAAGGCAACTCCACGACGATACCTATTCAGATTAGGGACCTAAACCCTCCAAACAAAACATCCATAATAGGTTTTGGGGTCAAACATTATATTGAACACAAAAACAGTGTTCAAACTAAAGAACACACTCTCTGACCAGATATACTGGGTATTAGCCCCCCCTGTGGCTTTGTGTCCATGGCTACTTGGTGCACAAGTGTTTGACTCAAGACATCCTCCAGAATACCAGCGGGTCTATGGGAACATATTATCAGACCACACATCATTGAATGAGCTGTTGTGAAATATCTGCCTGTCTGCCGTCCAATGGTCACACTGATCACATTATTTGTTTGTATTATATTGTTGTTTGTGTAATGCTGTTTGTGTTGATGACTTCATTGTGATATTCTATGCTTTTAATTTACTTATATCCTCTTATTTGTGTCTGTTTTTTATATGAGTAATTACTGTGTTCATCTCTCTGTGAAAGCACTTTGGTCAACGTTTTGTTGGTTTTAAATGTGCTGCATAAATAAACTGACTTGACTTGACACATGGATGGGCCTTGTGTTCAGCTAATGAAGGTTCTGTATTATACTGGACTGTTGTGAGTGTGTGGGTGTGTGTGTGTGTGTGTGTGTGTGAGTGTGTGCTGTGTTGGCTGTATGTGTCTGTGATGTGCACGTTTGTGCGTGCATTCATGCGTGTGTGGGTGCATTGTGGTGTGTGTGTTGTGTGTGCATGTGTTGTATGTGTTGTTGTCTAGCTGATCACGTCTCATATCCGTTCTTGGCGTGTTGTCTCCAGCCTTGCAGCCACAGGAATGGATATGAGGGTTTGAGGCATTAGATCAGATGCATTTGCTCCTGCCCTGTCCATCAAGGTCAGGTCATGTGACCGCGGGGTGGGGTTGGGTTTCGGGGGGGGGGGGGGGGGGGGGGAGGGGGTGTATAGAGAGCGCTCTGCCAAAGTTCCCAACTCTTCTCTGTTCTGGGCACCGCAGTGATGCGAATCAGCTCTTGGCTTGGCTGACGTCAGGATGGCAGAGTCGCTCACCACTTCCCGCAAGAGGACTCAAGACCCACCTGTTGCAGAGTTCACCTGGACTCTACATAAACCCCCCCCGCCCCCCCAGCTTCCCTCTGCAGAACCTAGCAGTAACATGCTGTTTGGCATTATTAACAGGCATTATTAACAGTACTTAGCATTGCTCGGCATATTGTATGTTCTTAGATGTTGGTATTGCTCAGCTATTATGCAGGCAACTTACCAATTATGAAACTCGTTCTATTAGCCATGCAACTATGAATGATCGAAAACTGCTCTATTCTTATCTTTATATACCACAGTATGTACCTCTTGTGGTTTCTTTAAAATCTATTTATAGGTTTCTGTATTTTAAAGCCTTGGGTCTTGAAGGCACCTGCCATCCCTGCCTGACTCTCTGACCCACCCCAGCAGCCACAACCGTCCTGGACCATACCTAGATGTATGATTAGCCTACCCAGTGGACTGTACCGATAGGTAAACTGATCTAGTCAGCATACATCTAGTTGGACATTCCCACTTGTGGGAACGTCCGCCTAGATGTATGATTAGCCTACCCAGTGGACTGTACCGATAGGTAAACTGATCTAGTCAGCATACATCTAGTTGGACATTCCCACTTGTGATATCACAAGATGGTAGTCACATGGCAATTGTGAAACGGCTACCAATGGCTAATCACACTCACACCTGGTGGCATAATAGGTCCCTTTAAACAATATTGCCTCACATTAACCGATTTCCACACCACATTCTCACATCTGACAGTGTCAACCCATGTTAGCATGTTAAAGCATGTTAAATATGTATGCATTATGTAGTGTGTGGGTGGGTGTGTGGGTGGGTGTGTGGGTGGGTGGGTGGGTGGGTGTGTGGGTGTGCGGGTGTGTCCACCCTGGCCTAGCCCGACCCCAACCCCTCCCTTCAGAAGAGTGTGTTTTCCCAGGTTAGGAGACCCTCCCCAAACCAGAACCGTAATTCATACCTCAGAAGACACACATTCTTCATTAGTACCACGGTGTGTGAGCCCGTTACTCATATTCATAGACGCCCCGCCGGCAACGTTAGAGTCGCTGACGCCACACGTAAGCTGAGCCACAACATAAACCACAACCCACAAGAGGTATTAATAGACAACAAGCTGTTTCCCCCTCCAACTATTAACTCGTTTTTGATGGGTTCATATCTCAGCAGTATCTGAGCGGCTTCTCCATCAATCATTGCTAATGTTTTCCGTTACAACCTTTTCCTCGTTACGAGTTGAACGAATTATGTCATGGTGTAGTAATTGCTTTTATATTTAGAAAGCTAACACTAAGGGAGGGGTGTGATGGTGGTTCCAGGGCCAAAATAGCTGTCGCTAAGAAGCCTGCTCCTCCTCGTGGCTCTGGAGGAGGGAAGGAGGAGGAGGAGAGGAGGAGGGCCGCATGCCACTCATACACGGATCACAGAGGGCTCAGCTGGAGAATCCCCGGACAAAGAGACAAACATCGACACCTTGTACCTGTCCAACTCCTAATGGTTAACCGGGTCCCAATGGGTCTGGCCGGCTCTACATACAGCATACTGGTCTGTGTGTGTGCAGCACAGGGTTGGGATGCTGTAGGCTTAGTGGTCAGGGGTGTTTGACTCCCAGCCGAAAGGTTCTGGGTTCCATTCTCGATGTCCGATAGCAGGCATCGCAAGAAGCCCTAACCTCTTACCTGCTCATTTATGTGAATGTCTGAATTCACTTGGCCTGACCACGTCTGCGAGATGACTAAATGGGTCATACTGTACATAAACCCCAAGTGACCTCAGGCCCAAGGCCCAGAAGCACAAGAGTGCCGGTCTTCTTCCAGCTCTGAGGACAGGCCGGCCGGGTCACGAGACCGCCTAAGATTACATCCTTGCATACGTGTGAGTGAGGTGTACATATGTGACCTTGCGATAGGTCGACGGTGTCCCGTTCAGGTCCCGGGGACAGGCTCCGCCCCTCCATAATACTGTCATCAGGGTTGCCGTGTTTTACATGTTGGTCTGTACACACACACACACACACCGGAGACGTGAGTAGTTTAAATGGATCATTTAAGTCTTTCAAGGTAAAACCAACACCAGGTTGCATCATCCACCAATTGATTTGCTTTCCGACTGATATCTGACGGCCGTCGATAAGTCACACATACGTTGACATTAGAGATGGTATTAGAGATGGTCTTCAAGGGGAGCGTTGCAGCACAAAGTCACGACGTCAGGTAGAGGAAAATGCAGGACTGCTCACTGATTCCAAGAGCAGAAAGGTAAAGAAAGAGAAGAGGGCTTGTGGGTGTTTAACTGACCCCACGGCAGCTGCACCACTTTACACCAATTGACGCCTCCTCCAATTTGGGGTGGTGCCAAATTTAGCACGGCTTTCATCGTATAGCCGGAAGCTGGATTTAGCACCAAGGGGCTGGCTGAGGCTCTAGTGCTGCTTACTCAGAAAGACCGTCTTGTCCCGTCACTCGAGCAGGCGAGGAGACACCTGAATGTCCCCGTATCTTCATGGATCACAGGAGCTGGTGTGCTGTCAGCACGGCTGTTAGCGGCCATGTCGGTTAATAACTACACATTGACATCAGATTCAATCTGTCCTGTCGAGTAGCTTAAGATAGGAGACTGTTGTGTTATTTATAAAAGTGTAGAACCCATTTATTTAGAAGCCACTACTGTAATGAATCGCTGATTTAATTAATACATGAATAAGTGGCTAAAGCAGTGTTTAAAACAGGTAAATCCTGTTCTACATGCAAAATACAGTTATGTCCCATTAAAAGAATATCTGAATTTCATTGTGTTGTCTTTAAAGGAGACATATTTTACCACCAGGCGCGAGCATGATTAGCCATTCCAATCGGTTTGAAAAGCCGGTTGGAATGGCCCCACTTGACATCACAAGTGGAGAGTGTCCACCTAGAAGTATGTGGATAGATCAGCCTACCAGCCTACCCAGTGGACTGCAGCAACTGGTAAGCTGATCTATCCACCATACATCTGGGTGGACAGTCCCACTTGTGATGTCAAGTGGGGCCATTCAACTGGTTGAGTCCTTTAAGGTTTCTATCGAGACTAGCCACACTCTACACAGGGAAATGTGAAAGTAACTCAAAACCCACCAACAAAGTACAATAAACAAAGAACTGAAATAATGTTGAAACCCTTTATTATCATTGTATACAAAAAATAGTTTTTCTCGAGGCCACTTAAATACATTTCACATTGGCTCATCACTTTATTGTAGCATATCTTCACGTTTTTAAAATTACTTTAAGGGAAAAAACACACTTCAAATTTCTCCTGTTGTCAGTTAAAAACGCCACGCTAAGATTGCGACGGCCACACACACAGAACCTCAGAACCTTATCATCACATTTTACTTCCAATGGTGGCGTAGAGTTCAAGAAAAAAACCTCATAAAAGGTTAGTGATTATTATTTGTTCTTCTTCCTCTTGTAATGTACAACAACACGACGGACGGAGACACAAGCTCGTAGTGTAGCCCCGCCTCCACTTTGTCCTTCTTCTCGACCACTGTGTGTCACATGCCCACGGAACGCGGTACAAAAATGTCATCCTTGCTCTCAATAATATACACACACATTATACATATATATCTATATATATCTATATCGTGATGGTACATTTCACACAGACAGAGACACATTTCCTTCAAAACTCCCAATTTCCCTCCCAAAAGGCCCTGTTGTGCATACGCATGAGGCAGAGGGAAGCAGACGAAGAAGAAGAAGGAGACGAAGAAGAGACTGGAGGTGATGGTCGCCGTGACATCACTTCCTACACCATGTGACCACAAAGTTGCATGAACCAATGAGGTGAGAGCGGTCACTCAAGCAGACCAGACCACCGGTGTCAGCTAAAAGACTAAGGCACTAATCATAAACACTATGACAGACTGGCTCTGATGGACACGCGACACACCGCCACAGACGCCACTGAACTTCCTCCCTTTTCCACGTTTTTGTTTTTTTTTACAGGTCGGATTCTTAGAAAGAAGGCATTGTAACCAAAGAAGCCATGCATGCGTTGTCTTAGACACTGCGGAGAGAGAGAGAGAGAGAGAGATAGAGCGAGAGAGAGAGAGTGGGACCGAATACCACGACCCACACACACACACACACACACACAGCCTATATTAGTCAAGACACAAGAACCACACACACACACACCACACCACGGGTACACACTGTAAACAAAGGGTTCCGATATTGCAGTAGTGGGTTTGGGAACCCACTCAGGCTGCCCAGAGCACCGTTAGAACCAAGAGGACAGAGAAATACCAGCTCCTCACTCGTCTCAAAACGTACATCAAGGTGTCTCCCTTTACAAAGGCTAAAACCACATGTCTTTGGATTACATTAAAGGGAAAAAATATAAAGATATACTTTTTAGGATGGCTGTGCAACCCTCTCAAGTCAAAACTCAAACGGGATTGACTTTGGTATTGCTGCAATTGAGACTGCTTACAGGAGTTCCCATTGGCAAGGGTACACGACATTTATAGACAATGTCAATTAGGACGCAACGTTTTAAAAGCCCATCGAATACCTAGTTCTATCACATTTAATGTTTATATTTTGGACGGCGGAATTGTTTTTCATAAATCATCCAATCAAATAAAATAGTATATTTCTCTTAATTATCGAATATATGCACTCTGTTTTGACTTTGAAAAGAATCACTTTATATTGAACCAAACGACCAATACTGCCCCCTACAGCTCACATTGTGTTATTGCATCATACACCTGTGATCTACCTTATGACACTATGGCTTAATGACTGAGAAATAGACTTGCATTAAACCTAGAAAACACAGATGAGATTATTCCAAGTATTAAAAATGCGTCCATATTGCTAAAACGTTGACAAACGGTGTTGAGCTTATAAGACTATTTCCACTTGACAATGTCATATATCCTACTTGAGATTGGTGCAAGTTTCCTGTCACTAATAACACTTATTCTTATGGATTGAAGAGTTAAAAACACCACAACAGATTCCTCTTATGTTATGTAGCTCTGTGCTTCAAAAGACCTGTCCCTGTTTGTATAAATGTCCCATTTCCGTACCAAAGCCTTCCTCGGTTCCAAAATGGTCGGATACGTCCGACAGGTTCTGCCCTTAGAATAAATGTCATGGAAATCCAGACTATTCTCAACAGTTATTAAAGTGCCAAACCTCACACTACTAGTATAGACGATCACAATCAACTCTTACCCTCAGCCTAATCCCAGGACACTTTGGAACACTAGTAGTTTTTAAAAACGAGAACTATGGATGAGAAGGAGGAGGAGGAGGAGGAGATGATGGAGGAGGAACAGGGGGGAGGGGGTTGAATATGAAAATAAATGCGAGGGAATAAAGAGAAGCTTGAGGGCAAACCTGAGAACTCAGTGTTCGTACCGCTTGCCCCCAAGCGCCTTACATTCTGTTCAGAACACCCACCTGCTCCAGCTGCATATCAATAAGGAAACAGAGCAGTGATTTGCCACGAACACGATCCTAAAAAAACGACACTTATTTCGTTTTGTTGATGTCAAAAAAAGAACAGAAAAGAAAAGAAAAGAAAGGAAAATAAGCCTTTTATACACGTCTCCCGACCGCCGCAGACCACTGCAAAAGGGGTAAGAGGGTTGAGGACATTGGACTGCAGCGTTTGAACGGTTTCGGTCACGGTTTCTGTGTTGGTGTCCATAAAACAGTCCTCAAACTGCCCTCCCTCCCTCCCCCCTGCACCGTCTGAATGCCTTCCATAGGAGAGAGAGGGGGTGAGGGGGTGAGGTGGTGGGTGGTGGTGGGCGAGGTCCATCAGTTGCTGTCCTCCCGCAGCTCGGTGGGCAGGAACTTGTACTGCTGCTGGCGGATCTGCGCCAGCTTCTTCCTGGCCTCTTCCAGCTCCCTCTCCTTCCGCAACATCTCCTCCTGGGCGGCAATGATCTGAACCACACAGAGGGACAGCAGATCAAATCTATTTCTGATTCCGTTTGACAACTTCTGCTCAATTTAAAGCTTCCCAGTGACATCATCATGGTTCTGAACACTAACCCGCCCGGCTAGCGCTTAGAACCAAGATGCCGGGGGGCTCCGGTGAGGCCCTTGTGTGAACCTCTTACCTGTGCGATTCCACCGACAAACTTGGTCTTGACCACCACGTTGTCGTCGTCGGCCTTGTCGAAGGCGGCCTTCTGGGCGGCCCGCACCAGGTTGTCGGACGCCCGTTTCACTGCGTTGCCTGCGGCCTGGAGGGGGTGGTGGAGAGGGGGGGGTTAGATATGAAATGACATGGATACACAGGTTGGAGTTTGGGGATGTGTCCCTGCCAATGGCAAGAAGCCAGTGAATTGTAAATGGTAAATGAATTGTCCAAAGCCATGTCACAAGTATTTCACTGTTCAGAATGGCCCCGTGTTATGATGTACTGTACACACTTTGCCTTGACTTTGACTTAATCGCTTGACCCCAATCAACACAATCAACAACCAGCCAATCGGCAGCCTCCTCCCTCACCTGCAGCCTGCGCATGGCCTCAGAGTCCTGGTCGGCCTTCACCTTGCAGGACACCAGCAGACCAGACCACGGTGTCAGCTAAAAGACTAAGGCACTAATCATAAACACTATGACAGACTGGCTCTGATGGACACGCGACACACCGCCACAGACGCCACTGAACTTCCTCCCTTTTCACGTTTTTTTTTTTTTTTTACAGGTCGGATTCTTAGAAAGAAGGCATTGTAACCAAAAGAAGCCATGCATGCGTTGTCTTAGACACTGCGGAGAGAGAGAGAGAGAGAGATAGAGCGAGAGAGAGAGTGGGACCGAATACCACGACCCACACACACACACACACACACACACACACACACACACACACCACACACACACACACACACACGTCACACACTACACACACGGGTATCACCGACTATCGACAGTAGTGTGGGTTTGGGAACCCACTCAGGCTGCCCAGAGCACCGTTAGAACCAAGAGGACAGAGAAATACCAGCTCCTCACTCGTCTCAAAACGTACATCAAGGTGTCTCCCTTTACAAAGGCCTAAAACCACATGTCTTTGGATTACATTAAAGGGAAAAAATATATAGATATACTTTTTAGGATGGCTGTGCAACCCTCTCAAGTCAAAACTCAAACGGGATTGACTTTGGTATTGCTGCAATTGAGACTGCTTACAGGAGCTCCCATTGGCAAGGGTTACACGACATTATAGGCAATGGTCAATTAGGACGCAACGTTTTAAAAGCCCATCGAATACCTAGTTCTATCACATTTAATGTTTTATATTTGGACGGCGGAATTGTTTTTCATAATCATCCAATCAAATAAAATAGTATATTTCTTAATATCGAATATATGCACTCTGTTTTGACCTTGAAAAGAATCACTTTATATTGAACCAAACGACCAATACTGCCCCTACAGCTCACATTGTGTATGCATCATACACCTGTGATCTACCTTATGACACTATGGCTTAATGACTGAGAAATAGACTGCATTAAACCTAAGAAAACACAGATGAGATTATTCCAAGTATAAAAATGCGTCCATATTGCTGAAAACGTTGACAAACGGTGTGAGCTTAAAGACTATTTCCACTTGACAATGTCATAATCCTACTTGAGATTGGTGCAAGTTTCCTGTCACTATAACACTTATTCTTATGGATTGAAGAGTTAAAAACACCACACAGATTCCTCTTATGTTATGTAGCTTCTGTGCTTCAAAAGACCTGTCCCTGTTTGTATAAATGTCCCATTTCCGTACCAAAGCCTTCCTCGGTTCCAAAATGGTCGGGATACGTCCCGACAGGTTCTGCCCTTAGAATAAATGTCATGGAAATCCAGACTATTCTCAACAGTTATTAAAGTGCCAAACCTCACACTACTAGTATAGACGATCACAATCAACTCTTACCCTCAGCCTAATCCCAGGACACTTTGGAACACTAGTAGTTTTTAAAACGAGAACTATGGATGAGAAGGAGGGGAGGAGATAGATGGAGGAGGAACAGGGGGGAGGGGGTGAATATGAAAATAATGCGAGGGAATAAAGAGAAGCTTGAGGGCAAACCTGAGAAACTCAGTTTTCGTACCGCTTGCCCCCAAGCGCCTTACATTCTGTTCAGAACACCCACTCGCTCCAGCTGCATATCAAGTAAGGAAACAGAGAGTGATTTGCCACGAACACGATCCTAAAAAAACGACACTTATTTTCGTTTTGTGATGTCAAAAAAAGAACAGAAAAGAAAAGACAGGAAAGGAAAATAAGCCTTTTATACACGTCTCCCGACCGCCGCAGCACCACTGCAAAAGGGGTAAGAGGGTTGAGGACATTGGACTGCAGCAGGTTTGAACGGTTTCGGTCACGGTTTCTGTGTTGGGTCCATAAAACAGTCCTCAAACTGCCCCCCCTCCTCTCCCTCCCTCCCTCCCTCCCTCCCCCCTGCACCGTCTGAATGCCTTCCATAGGAGAGAGGGGGTGAGGGGTGAGGTGGTGGGCGTGGTGGGCGAGGTCCATCAGTTGCTGTCCTCCCGGCAGGCTCGTGGGGGCAGGAACTTGTACTGCTGCTGGCGGATCTGCGCCAGCTTCTTCCTGGCCTCTTTCCAGCTCCCTCTCCTTCCGCAACATCTCCTCCCTGGGCGGCAGATGATCTGAACCACACAGAGGGACAGCAGATCAAATCTATTTCTGATTCCGTTTGAACAACTTCTGCTCAATTTAAAGCTTCCCAAGTGACATCATCACGGTTCTGAACACTAACCCGCCCGGCTAGCGCTTAGAAACCAAGATGCCGGGGGCTCCGGGAGGCCCTTGTGTGAACCTCTTACCTGTGCGATTCCACCGA
Source organism: Coryphaenoides rupestris (assembly GCA_002895965.2). Taxonomy (NCBI): domain Eukaryota; kingdom Metazoa; phylum Chordata; class Actinopteri; order Gadiformes; family Macrouridae; genus Coryphaenoides; species Coryphaenoides rupestris. The sequence goes on from PIJE02001796.1 coordinate 11,443, forward strand.
CAAACTTGGTCTTGACCACCACGTTTGTCGTCGTCGGCCTTGTCGAAGGCGGGACCTTTGGGCGGCCCCGCACCAGGTATGTCGGACGCACCGTTTTCACTGGTTGCCTGCCGGCCTTGGAGGGGTGGTGGAGAGGTGGGGGGGGGGGGCGGGGGTTAGATATGAAAGGACATGGGATAACACAGGTTGGAGTTTGGGATGTTCCCTGCCCTAATGGCCAAGAAGCCAGTTGAATGGAAGATGGGTAAAATGGAATTGTGCCAAAGCGCATTTACCAAGTTTGCGCTCACATTCACCCATTCATACACCGACGGCGTGTCAAACCACGCAAGGTAACAACCAACACGTCCAGGAGGGCAGTTAGGGTTAGGTGGCGTCTCGCTCAGGGACACCTCGACACTTTAGCTAGGAGGGTGGGGCTAGGAGGGGGGGGGGGGGGGGTGCGGAGCCCGGGGGATCGAACCAGCAACCTTCCTGTTTGCCAGACAACCACTCTTACCTCCCTGACAGTACCACTTATTTTTGTGCGTACTGGTCGCCCGCCATGTCCGCATGTATTTCACTGTTACCAGAATGGCCCCATTGTTAATGATGTATCTGTCACATGCGACAAGAAAACACTTTGCCTCGACCTTTGACTTTAAATCGCTTGATCCCCAATCAACACCGAATCAACAACCAGCCAATCCGCAGCCCTCCTCCCTCATCCTGGCACCTGCGCCATGGCCTCGAGAGTCCCTGGTCGGCCTTCACCTTGCAGGACACCAGCAGCTGGGCGGTGGAGGCGGCCACCTGCTTGGCCGAGGAGATGAGCTTCTCCTCGCTGGCGTGGCCCTGAACCGAGGCGTTGGCAGCCTCGCACAGGTTGCTGGTCGCCGCGGCAACCATGCGGGCCTGGAGTGGGATGGGGAGGGGGGGTGGCGGGGGGGGCCGGTGGGGGGGAGAAGGGGAGAGGGAGATGGTTTTCGATCGTTAGTTCTCTACACCTATAAATATATAAATTATACTACTAATAGTGTAATTAGTTATCCAAACGAAGGGATAATAAAGTAGAATAATTCTAACAAATATAAGTAAGATTATAACGCACAAAAATACAAGAAATCAATGTAAAACATAAAATATAGAATAATGATGCATAGACACAAAATGCACAGTGTGTATTAACAGTGTTAATGTGTATACGGGTATTGAATATATTATGTTACAGACACAATGTTCACAATATAAGATAAGAGATGGATATAAACTTTTATTGATTGCCGAAGGGTTAGTGCCAAGGTTGCAATTGCAATAGAAATAAAACCAATAAGAGTAATAAACAGTAGATATAATTATTCAAAAAAATATATAATAATATAATATTATATATCACTGTATATTATTCAATACGCATATGCATACACATATTAAATAGGAACATATTCTATGTGTGTGTATGTATTGAATGAATGAATTAATTTGTATTTTTGTCTAGTTTGTTTATTGCTGTTCTGTCACTGTGTGGATGTTGTAATTGTGACCTGCCAGGGGACTGCAGATGTAAATGAATGATGAACAAAATTAGTATTATTATGATAAATTATTTAAACTATCCAACACTTACGGCTGAGATGAGTCCCTGGGACCACTGTCCGTCATCCACGGCGTTGGCCTGGATGGAGCCCACCTTCCCCTGGGCCACCAGCTCCCTCTGGGCCGCCGACGCCGACTTCACCAGGGCGCTGGTGGCCGCCGCGATCGACTTGGCGGCCTCCAGGATCTGCTCCTCAAAGTCCAGGGTCTCATCGGCTTGCTGTGGTTGGGAGGGAGGGAGAGGGGGAGGAAGGGAGAGCGGGAGGGAGAGAGTTTAGTCCTGTTGAGGAATGACTTAGTAGTTCTGAGTTTAAGCTTTGACTTTGCGATGTGTTCATTTGAGCCCAAAACTAAAGTTCAGAAGTTTGTTCAACAGATAAGTTAGTGAGGGTGCTTTCACACCGGACTTCCTTGGTAACCGAAACCGGATTCAAGGGGAAAACCGTTGTAAGAACGGTTTTCCCCTTGAATCCGATACGCGAAGACATTTCAAACTCTGTTGGCCAAAGTGATCTACGGTTCTAGCTATCAACCGATCCCAAACACACCGGTCGTCTGTGTGTGTGTGTGGTGTGTGTGTGTGTGTGTGTGTGTGTGTGTGTGTGTGTGTGTGTGCGTGTGCGTGTGTGTGTGTGAACAAACACAAAACCGGAGACGCAACGTAACGGTAGCAGTTTCTCAAATCAGCTAAGTGACAGGCGTGAACGCACCCATCACATCACCCATCCTTCTACACGGGACAGATCTACGCAGTCAGTGATGAAGAAATCCTGACAGATCTCCAAAGGCGTGATGCTAAACTCCAGACGTCAGATGTCAAAGCAGACTCATTAGTGGTCCAATCATTTCGGTGTCATCACCACAGCTAAGCTACACATATGCACGATCACACATACACACACACACACACACACACACACACGCGCGCGCGCGTACACACGCACAGACTAACATCACAACTCTGTAGACGGCGCGGGACACTGTAGGAATATGTTTGATATATAGTTGGAGTGCAATAACAACCTAATATATCAAACATATCACACAGAGCCCTGCATGGGAGGCCTTCAGTAGGAGCGGGCAGGCGGGGAGGCAGGGTAGCTGGGCAGGCTTAATACACACACACATACACACACACACACACAGCGGCCCGGCTAACGCTATCGAGGCTACGTCATCTGCGTGTGTGTGGAGAGGAAGATGAAGGGAGGGGAGAGGAAGAGGGGATGCGATGGAAGACTGATGGAAGACTGAGGAGCAATGGGACTATGGAACGCGACGTGACATCATCAGTGAGCAACATGTTTGATTGATGGTCCACCGGTAGAGTGGCTGGCTTTATATATTTTTTACCTCCAAACAAGACTGTCTACAGGTATGTACTGTATGTAACACGGCACTAATAGCACTTAGCTTTGTGTAGCATCTTAAAACTCTGGAACAATCTGCCTGAAGGTCTTAGGGGCTCTACATCGGTTGACACTTTCAATCAAACAAAATCTTAAGACGCCATTGCTTTCTCCTGAAGTGTTTTTACTTGATGGTTGCTTTATCTCGTCTTATCCTGCTGTTTTATTTCTATTTTTATTTTACTTTCCCTGTTTTTATTGTTTTATCATAAATGTTATGATTATCTGCTTTTTTTAGCAACTATGAATGCTTGAAACTTGCTCGATTCAAATCGTTCTGTGCCATCAGGGACATATAGTTGTTTCACTCTTGTGACAAATACAGTTATTGTATGTATGTACAGTATAGTATGTATGTATGTCGCTTTGGATAAATGCATCTGCCAAATGCCCCTAAATGTAAATGTCAATGTAAATACGGGTGCATGTATGCTGCAGTCTGAGGTGACGTTATGAGGACAGAGAGAGACGTGTTAGTCAGACAGAGAGGCAACATCAGTTATGAACACATGCATCAAATGTTATAGTCAACAAAGATCACAGTCTGCAGCACTATACGGGATAAATCAAAATCCACATCTTAGATCATCGGCCGACACAAAGACATCAGAATTGACAACGCTGAACTTGTTGTTATCACACACACTCCATTTAAAGCCATGTTAACGGAGGAAACACAGGACTACATAATGGAACTACAGCGTGTCTCTCCCCGGGGTTGCCGATGATGCGTTGTGGGTAACGTAGTCACCTTGGGCTTGGCCCGGGGCTTCAACTGCTCCAGCTTCTTGGCCGCGGCTTCGATGGACGCCGCCGCTCCCAGGAGCTCGTTCTCCGCCACCACCGTCGGGTCCTCGGGGTCCACCCACTCAGAACCTGCCCCCACGCACGCGCACGCACACACACACACACGCGTACACACACACACACGCACACACACACACGCGCGCGCACACACACACGGAAATGAGCACTTTGCAGGGAGACCGGCGACCGCATCATGCAACAGGTGACCACAGCACAACAGCAGCAGCAGCGGTGAATGAATGAGTGGCACACATCCTGGAGGAGGTTTGGTTTCATGCACATGGTGACAACATGGCGGCATTATACTGATGATGATGATGATGATGATGAAACAGCTTTTCTTTGGTTTAAAAAAGAAAAATTTAATGGCACATAGCACGAAGCGTGGCGCAGAGGGAGACAGAGAGAGAGAGAGAGAGAGAGAGAGAGAGAGAGAGAGAGAGAGAGAGAGAGAGAGAGAGAGGGAGAGAGATGGACACAGAAACAGAGACAGATAGAGACAGAGGGAAGAAAGATGGACAGACATAGAGAGACAGAGGCAGAGAGACAGAGAGAGGGAGAGAGAGAGAGAGACAGAGAGAGGGAGAGAGAGATGGACACAGACAGAGAGAGACAGAGTGAGTGACAGAGAGAGATGGAGAGACAGAGAGATGGAGAGACGGGGAGAAAGAAAGACAGAGAGAGGGAGAGAGATGAACACAGATTTAGAGATGGAGAGAGAGACAGAGAGAGACAGATAGAGGGAGAGAGAGATTGACACACACAAAGAGAGAAAGACGAGGAGGAGACGAGAGCGAGAGCGAGAGTGAGAGTTGAAGCCTCAGGTCTGGAGTGGCGTGGTGGTTTGTAGCAGCAGCAGCAGCAGCAGCAGCAGCAGCTGTGTGTTAAACAACATGATGATATCCCCACTCAGAAGAGAGAGAGAGAGAGAGCGAGAGAGAGAGAGAGAGAGAGGGTGACGGGATATGATGACTCAGCCTACATAGCTGGTGAACAGCCACTCAGAGAGAGAGAGAGAGAGAGAGAGAGAGAGAGAGAGAGAGAGAGAGAGACAGAGACAAAGAGAGAGAGAGAGAGAGAGACCCACTTACCTGGGTCTGTGGCGGGGGAAGAAGGGACAGGGCGTTACCACAGAGGAACCACTTCTCTCCTAGCATCTCTCACAACCACCATCACCGTCTAAGCTGCCACTTACACAGAGCACTCTAACTCTAACCGGCACCTACTCCAACATTACTTCATCACTTACACATTTTCTATTTCTTCCTCTCGTCTCGTTCTCTACTTCTTTCACGCCCCTCCTCTCACGTACAGTAAGGCGATAGTAAAACAGCACAACGAGAAATATAGAAAACGTTTGCATACATGCAAATCTTTTCTGTCATTTTGTGTATGTAAAGTATGTATGAGGTTTTTGTATTTCTGTTCTGCATTTTTACTGTCATGGTTCACCATATTTGAGGCGTCTATCCTTGTATTTAGTGAGTATTTAGCAGGGAGAATGGGGCTTTTATGAACGGGCTACATTAGCACAACTTGTGTTCTTTGTGCCCTAAATGCCCTAAATGTAAATGTAAGTGTGCAACATCACAGTTTTACTGCTCAGACACTGAGAACAGACCACATGTGTGCTCCGCTGTGATGCGTAATCAGGGTCACTAGCTCACGCTCTGTCAGCCTCCGCTGGGTTTAAAGGTGCACTTCATTACAGTCAAACACACGAGGACAAGAGAACATTTGTATGTGGACGGTACGTGGGGATATAAAACCAATACACTGCAATACGCAAGGAAGATCACTGCAAAGCGTGTGTGTGTGTGTGTGTGTGTGTGTGTGTGTGTGTGTGGGTTGTATGTGTGAGAAAGAGAGAGAGTGTGTGTGTGTGTGTGTGTGTGTGTGAGAGAAAGAGACAGTGTGTGTGTTGTGTTGGTATACATGTTTGTGGGGAAGGGGGGGGGGGTGTGTGTGGGGGGAAAGTGTGTGTGTGCACGTCGGTCTGTGTTGTACACGTGTATATGTGTGTGTGTGTTGTACATGTGTACGTGTGTGTGTACGTGCACACGTGTGTATGTGCACATCCGTGTGCGTGACAGCACCTTTCATAGCCTCTGCAGTCTGGATGAGTTCAGTCACGGCTCCTGCTACACGCTTGGAGCACAGAGCCAGCTGTTGCTTCTGTTCTGTTGTGGGCTTCTGCAACACCTGGACGGACACACACACACAGCACACAGACACAGACACACACACACACACACACACACACACACACACACCACACACACACACAACACACACACCACACCACACGCACACACACACACACACAATAAACCCCAACACTTGCTACTACGTGTGGTACTACATGATTCAACTGGACTCTGCATAACCGCCCCTCCCCGTCTTGCCTCTCCTAACCTCCTAGCACTAACTTGAGTGTTTGTACGTCTTGGCATTATTAATAGTACTTAGCATTGTTTAGCATATTGTATGTTCTTAGATGTTGGTAATGGACTCAGAACGGCACGTCTGCTCTTATCCCAGATATTATGCAGGCAACCCAGCAATTATGAAACTCGTTCTGTTAGCCTCGTAACTATGAATGCTTGTAAACTGTTCTACTCTTATCTTTATGTACCACAGCGAAATATTGCTTTCTCTGTACTTATTGTAAGTCGCTTTGGATAAAAGTGTCGGCCAAATGTCCTCACTGTACAACGTAAATGTACACGATGATGTTGCAGAAGGAGGAGGAGGAGCTCTCACCAGCAGCACGCGCTCCAGCAGGTCGTGTACCGGTGGCGCACTCGCTGCCCAAACATCAAAGCCGCGGCTCCTGACACTCCTCGGTGACATCCGGGTGGAACGCCCAGCTTCTCGTACAAGACCAGAGAGACCACAGAGACACAACACATAGAGACACACACAAACACACAGAGACACACACAGAGACACACACAGAGAACCCACACACACAGAGACCACACAGAGAACCACACAACTCACAGGAAACACACACACACAGAACACACACAACACACAAACACACACACCAGAACACACAGACACCACACACAGAGACACACAACCACACACACAGAGACCACACAGAGACACACACCACACACACAGAGACACACAGACTCACAGACCACACAGAGAACACAACAGACACACAGACACACAGAGACACACACACACCACAACACACACCACACACACACACACACACACACACACACACCAGGAAAGACACCCACAGAGGACACACAAACTCATTCAGAGACACACAGACACACACAGAGACACCACACACACAGACACACACACACACACCACAACATTAAATCTCTGAATCCCCACTCCACATGACTGCTGTTAATGTGTAGGGAGTGAGAACTGTAATGACTGCAATTTTTAATTTAATTCTATTTACATTTTTAGAATGTTTATATAATTACCTTTCTGTTTAATGTTAACATTAAATTCACAAAAGCACTACTTGGCAATAAACTGCACATCACATGCCAATCATGTGACCACCGAGTCGTTACGGCGGGGTCACATGCTCCAACACGACGTTAGCTCAGAAATCCGAACCTTGCACGTGGTCAGCATGTCGGCGATGGCCTTGCGGCTGAGGTTGGCCGTGTGGATTGATGTCCTCCTGTTGCCCCGAGTGCCCGCGGCGACCGCCTTGGCCGTCGCCATGGTGATGCCCTTGGTCATGCGGATGAACTCCTCGGGCCGTGGTCGACTTGGCCGGCGGCTCCTTGGACTGGAACACCTGTGGGGGAAGTGGTGTATAAAAACACTGTTTCGCCATCAAACTGTAAAATATTGTCGTGCACTGCAATGTGCAGTGGTAAAGCCTGGTGGATAATCTTAGCCATTAGGTTAACTATAGGCTAAAATAAGGTTCTTTTGTTTTTTACCATAAAACTATTGATAAAGGACTTTTCTACCATCATATGGACATCATTCAACTAATCATAAAAGACATGCTTCGTGGGCGTGTCCAGGGCCGGTAATGTTATAAAAGGCGTGTCCAGGGCCGGTAACATTATAAAGGGCGTGTCCAGGGCCGGTAATGTAATAAAGGGCGTGTCCAGGGCCAGTAATGTTATAAAGGGCGTGTCCAGGGCCAGTAACGTTATAAAGGGCGTGTCCAGGGCCGGTAATGTAATAAAGAGCGTGTCCAGGGCCGGTAATGTTATAAAGGGCGTGTCCAGGGCCAGTAAGGTTATAAAGGGCGTGTCCAGGGCCGGTAATGTTATAAAGGGCGTGTCCCAGGGCCAGTAAGGTTTATAAAGGGCGTGTCCAGGGCCGGTAATGTTTATAAAGGGCGTGTCCAGGGCCAGTAAGGTTATAAAGGCGTGTCCAGGGCCAGTAATGTTATAAAGGGCGTGTCCAGGGCCGCTAAGGTTATAAAGGGCGTGTCCAGGGCCGGCAACATTATAAAGGGCGTGTCCAGGGCCAGTAACGTTATAAAGGGCGTGTCCAGGCCGGTTAATGTTATAAGGGCATGTCCAGGGCCGCTAAGGTTATAAAGGGCGTGTCCAGGGCCGGTAACATTATAAAGGGCGTGTCCAGGGCCGGTAACGTTATAATGGGCGTGTCCAGGGCCGGTAACGTTATAATGGGCGTGTCCAGGGCCGGTAACATTATACACATATCGTACCGTCAGCTCCTGCCTGATGCACTCGATAGTGGCCTCCAGCGCCCGCGTGCCGCGCGTGGCCTCGTCCTCCACCGCCTTCACCGTCTTCAGCAGAGACGTCACGTTGGTCACCATCACCTGTCGCCAAGACAACGAGGAATGATGGAAGTGGGTGTGGTCCATGTGAACTGCACTGAACTGCACTCTGGTTTTCAAAGGATTTTGCACCTTATCTCCTATCGATAAACACGCCTGGAGTTGTTCTTAATTTTTCACTTCTCTAATAGTTTTTTGCCATACATAATGATTATAGGCTATTAGTGTTTGTATATTTTACAAAACCATAATGAAACCATTATAGAAATTACTGTTTACTAATTGTGAAAAATATGTATACAGTATAAAAGACCTAAAATGGAGTCACGGGCCAAACCATCTTGAAACCACTGTACCACTTCTACTACTACTTCACTCCTACCAAGCCTTCAGTTGGGCCATACCACCACAGACAGAGCTCCTGCTGTTTATGAATGGTTTAGCCCAGAGGAGAGGCAGGACTGAGTTCACAGTGAGTCCACTGGGCCACTACCACCGGCCCCGCCGGGCTCCAGTGAGCTAGAGCAAACCATTTAGCCTCTTCTGCTAAGTGGATTCAATAATCTAGTCAATCTCTAGTTTATTTCAGCGCAGTGCAATACGGACAGTTCTACTGCTGCAAGGATATGATCATTTAGGATAGAGATGTACGATTATTAAAATCTAAATCACCCTCAAACCAGGTGTGAGGGTGAAGTGGGACTTCTCCCAGACTTCTCCTAGATGTATGCTGACTAGATCAGACTACCAGCCGAACCAGTGGACCGTACCAACTGGCAAACTGATCTAGTCAGCAAACATTTAGGGCATTTAGGGTATCTGGGTGGACACTCCCACTTATGATGTCACTTTGTCACAATGACAATTTCAGTCACATGGCTACATTTTTATACGGCTTGTAATGGCTAATCACGCCAACACCTCGTCATATAATAGGGCCCCTTTAAGAAAGCTTCGATCAATAGCAGAATTACAAAGAGCCAGGTTCAGTTTGATCCTAAAAGTAATGCACTAATAAGAATCTATACATAACCTTAACCTTAAAGAGACAGACGGAATCACATGACTGTGACAGGGTGAAGATGTGTACCTTTGCGGCTCCCTTTAGCTGGTACATGGACGGGTCGTCCGCAGCCTTGCCTGCCGCACACTTGGTGGCGCTGATGAGCTCCCCGAGAGCCTTCGCCACGTCCTTCACCGCGTTTATGAGGACCACCTAGATAGAGGGACCCAGGGGACACACAGTGGGGGGGTTTAGAAGGACCTGGGGACACAGTACTCAAGAGGGCTTAGCAGGGAGGAGGAAGATGGTGGAAATGGGACGGATATTTCTAATATCAGACCGGCGGCTCATATTAAAGACATCATGTTCCGACAAACTAAACACTAATCCTGCTTGCTGTGGTGGGGATGTGCACCGACCTTGAAGGTAATTACTTTGTGAAGGTGCTTCACAGCAGGGGGGCATATTCTAACAGAAGAGAATAAAAGCTATTACACCAAGAGCTGAGAGGAAGTGGAGAAGAGGCTGAGAGGAAGTGGAGAGGAAGCTGAGAGGAAGTAGAGAGAGAGGAAGCGGGGAGGAGGAAGCGGTCCGGACTACCTGGGTCTCGGGGTCGTCGGAGCCGATGCTGGCGGCGCCCAGCTTCACCACGTCGGTCAGCTGGGTGATGGTCTTGGCGGAGGACTGGGCGGCCTGCGCCAGCCGCTCGGGACCCGAGGCCGCGCCGGACACCAGCATCTTGGTGTCCTCCACCAGGGCCTTGGCCGTCTTCAGGATGCTCTCCCTGCGGAGAGAGGGGGAAAGAGAGGGAGGAGTAGGAGAACAATGAACAAACGAATGCAAGAAAACACAAAGAGAGAGAGAGATAGAGAGAGACAGAGAGGGAGAGAGAGAGAGAGAGAGAGAGAGAGAGAGAGAGAGAGAGACAGAGAGGGACACAAAGAGGGAGAGAGACAGAGAGAGAGAAAGGGAGCAGAACAATGAAATGGAGACACAAAAATAGAAAGAAAATAAAGAAAGAGTGAGAGGAGAGAAAGAAAGGAGAGAAAAGACAACAAGAAAAGAGAGAAAGAGAAAGAAAGAAAGAGAAAGATAGACAATGAATGAGAGAGAGAGAGAGGGGGGAGAGAGAGAGAGAGAGAGAAGGGAGAAAAAGAGCAGAACAATGAAATGGAGAAACAAGAAAGACACAAAAAGAAAAAAAAGAAAGAGCAGAAAGAGAGGAAGCGAAAGAAGTAGAGTAAGAGACAGAGAGACAGAGAGAGAGAGAGACAGAGAGACAGAGAGAGAGAGAGACAGAGAGACAGAGAGAGAGAGAGAGAGACAGAGAGAAAAGAAAAGGGGAGTGAAAGTGGAGAGCGTGAGAGTGAAGAGGGAGATGGAAGGAGGTCATTAGCACAGCGTCCCACCAGAGCGTGTGTGTGTGTGTGTGTGTGTGTGTGTGTGTGTGTGTGTGTGTGTGTGTGTGTGTGTGTGTGTGTGTGTGTGTGTGTGTGTCAGCAGAATAAAGAGCCTAAGTCCACGTCTGAAGCCCTGGACGACGCTAAATCTGCCGCTAAAGTAGCCTTCATGCTACATTACACACGTACTTACTTACACTGTTAGTACTCCACCGACTGTAAAGGCTGGGAGTTTATGGATGGGATGATCATGGCTCAGGTTCACGAGAAGGAAGACTGGACTTGTTACGTCGCACGTTCAGGGTCAAGGTTCAAGATTACAAATTCAAGATTCCTTTATCGCCATATGTAAAATGTACAATGGAACGCTTACTCATTCACTCCTGCAGGATTCTTCTAAACATACATTCTAAAGCAACTTTAACAATTATTAACGGTACCTAGTCAGGACAGTAACAAGTATTCTTATATTCTTGGCTCGTCATGGCTGCAGACTGACGGCTGAGTCTGTCCAGGTTTCCTCCTCGCTGTTGGACGTGTGGAAGTTTTATGAGCCCGATGACTTCCTCCATTTCCTGTGACCTGGGAGAGTTTATAGTCCCAGCGACCAGCGACCACCACCTCACCCCCCTCCCCCCCGGTCTCCCCTCACTAACTAAGATGTCTTCCCTGTCTGTCAGCTGCACAGAGGAGAGCTCGGCCACTTGGCTCGACGCGATGTAGTCTGCCGCTTTCTCCTGCAAAGTTAACCTGGTCACACCAAAGCAGATTGCGGGTAGTATGCGCGCGCGCGCACACACACACACACACACACACACACACACACACACACACACTTACTCACTCAGTCAGTCAGTCAGTTTGTCTCACACACACACTGGCTTGTGCGCATACACACACATATATATATATATAGACTTGTGCACACACACAAACATCAACAAAACCGACTTGTACGCACACACAGACCTACTTGTGCACACACACACACACACACACACACACACGGACGCACGCACGCGCACACACACACCTGTGGTCGGCGAAGGACTCGCTGTTTCTCGCCGTTGAGGGTGCCGGCGGAGGCGAACATGATGGTGGTGTCCAGGTCGGCGATGATCCCGGACACGGCGCTGGCTGCCGTGATGCAGGCCTGCGTCCCCTTGTTACCGGCCTGCAGTGCAGAGAGGACCAGAGACACCTGCAGGGAGAGAGCAACAGAGAGAGAGACAGACAGACAGACAGACAGACAGAGATACAGACAGAGATACAGACAGAAGATAAAGACAGACAGAGCAACAGAGTGAGACAAAGAGATAGACAGACAGCATGTTGATAACATTATTAATACGTTGTCAGAAACATTGAATTATCAGGTGCTGTTGCCACAACAACAAGCTATTTAATTTAACTCTCCGATACAAAAAACAGAACTCAACCCAAAGGCACTGAGGAGGCGGCGGTCGGGTTATCGTCTGATTAGTTCATGTTTGTGACAGCGGCAGAATATAAATAGTTATGATTACACGACAGGACTCATCTAGATCAAGCCTGAGGAAACAATCCACGCACATCTCTCCGTTCCAAAGCTAATTTCATCTTTCAGACCAACTTCAGACCAACTTAGTGTGTTACCATGCGATAAACTTTGCAGTCAAACATAAATGCAGTCTATATTTAAAAAAACTTATTATTATTAAAGTTAATATTATGAAAGAAAATCAGGTCAGCTGAGTCAGTGATCTCCTTTAAATCCCTTCTTAAAACATACTTTTATCGGAGAGACTTTCCTGATTTTACCTGAGTTTTAATTTCTGTAATCTGTCTTTTATTTCCCTTTGTTTTTCTCAACACCGTACTGTACTGTTTTATACATCAATTGGTTTTAAACTGTCTTTTAAAACCTGATGATTTATGACTGTGTCCTTTTTATTTAGCTGCCTTTGTAAAGCACTTTGTAACATGGATGCTCTATAAAAAATTATTATTATTATTAAAAATTATTATATTTTTGTATATATTCATTACATTTTTTGGAATTTCTATACTATTACGCTCTCTTTAATGTTCAATGTTTTGCACCAATTCCCAATAGCACATTCCTTGTTTGTAAGAACTAAGGGCAATAAAGCTCATTCTGATTCTGATTATTATTATTAATCTGATGACAATATATCATAATATCCCGCGGCCCACCTTCTCGGTGACGGCGCGCGCACACTCGATGAGCTCTCGCTTGGTGAAGCTGTCGGAGGGCGTGGCCTGCAGCGCCCCCGCCTTCTGCACCAGGAAGATGCAGCCGTGCCCCAGGTCCTGCACCCGGGTCCGGATCTGGAAGCCGATCTGAGGAGGGGCGGAGGGGGGGGGGGGGGGAGGGGGAACAGCATGAGTTCTCAACGTGGGGTCAGGAGGGTGAAGGATGAGGAATACTGAAGGCCTCTGTATGAGTCTTCAGAAGTGTTCCGAGATCAGAACAAATCAGACGGATAGGAGGCTATCCATCAACCTACCGAGATCTGGCACCGGCCTCCAAGCCCCGCCCCCCTTCATACCCCAGAAGTCTACCCTATCGCTGAGGAGGGCGGCGGGGTCCGGGAGGAGGGCTTTTCGG
>PIJE02001796.1:30000-32500 GCA_002895965.2 Coryphaenoides rupestris
CTCTCTCTCTCTCTCTCTCTCTGCCCTCTCTCTCTCTTCTCTCTCTTTCTCTCTCTCTCTCTCTTTCTCTCTCTCTCTCTCTCTCTCTCTCTCTCTCTCTCTGTCTCTCTCTCTCTCTCTCTTTCTCTCTCTCTCTCTGGATGGAGACTTCTCGGAGGAGAACAGGAACCGGTGTGGCGTTGCCACAGCGCCGCTCATCGAGGCGGTGGAGAACCTCACGACCTTCGCCTCCAACCCGGAGTTCGCCAGCGTGCCGGCCAAGATCAGCACACACAGACACAACGACACACACACCACACACACACACACACACACACACAACACACACACACACACACACAACACACACACACACACACACACACAAGCACACACTCCCACTTGTGATGTCACTTTGTCACATTGTCGACATGATGACATGGTGGTATAATAGGGCCCCTTTAAGGTTTCTTTCTTTGTAATCCTACTTGCGTATCTTTGTACTTTTTTAGATCTTTTTTTTACAAAAATGTGATCACAAAAAACACTAATTTGCAGGATCAAGGGATAATGTTTGCCGGTAAACCAGATCTGTGCAGCCGGCACTTTCGCTCAAATGTATTTGTCGCCACTTTCAATATTGTCATCACTATAGTTTGAAATTACTTCAAATTATGAGCATCAAATTACTGTGATAACAGTAAAACCCATCAGTTTCCCCCCCCCGCCTAAATCAATTTGGAATGAAGTGAGGTGAAGCTCTGCTATCTTCTTAAATAACCCCGCGGATGATTGGTTTTATGTTATTACGACACCGCCGTGCGTGTTGCCGCGCCCAAACGGTTATCTTGTTCATTACAGGGCTGCGCTGCCCAAGAGCCCATCGTCCAATCGGCGCGATCCATGCTCGTCAGCTCCACCCACCTGTTGCAGACCGCGCGTTCGTTGGTCATCAACCCCAAGGACCCGCCCACCTGGTCGGTGCTGGCGGGCCACTCCCGCACGGTGTCCGACTCCATCAAGGCTCTCATCACCGCCATCAGGTTTGCTTCGCGGATGTCTGTGGATCCCCGAGAAGTCTTGCAAGGTGTTTGCTGTGGTTCGGTCTACGCGCTGGCGTTAGCTTCGTGGCGCTTTGGGTAAGCGTTCTGGGCTCTTGGAAGTATGTATGACATAGGTCTTAGTGGACTTGAGACACTTTGGGTGGGTTGGATGTGTGGAATTGTTGTAGGTAATGTTACTGGTATGTGATCTGATAATGTGTTGGAGTTGCTGGGCGTTTGGGGTATTGTGGTCTCTGTGTATCTGGAGCTTTTAGGAGTCTTAGGTGACTCTTGGAGCTCTGGAGGCTTTACTGGTATGATCTGGAAATTAGATCTTAGATGTGCCCTCTGATGAAAGCTTGTGAGTCTCTGGGTCTTTGTATGGTTATTCTGGAATTGTTAGGAAGCTCTGGGGTCTGGGCTAGTTGGGTAGTTTCTTAGGCTTGGATAGTCTGATGTTGTCTAGATAAGGATGATTGGTGATTGATGGATGATACTGATAGAATGCATTATGGTTTACTTCGCCGTGTCTGGATGTCTGGAGCTCTGGAGCTCTGGGTCTCTGGGTCTCTGGGTCTCTGGATGTCTGGATGTCTGGAGCTCTGGAGCTCTGGAGCTCTGGATGTCTGGAGCTCTGGATGTCTGGATGTCTGGAGCTCTGGAGCTCTGGATGTCTGGAGGTCTGGATGTCTGGATGTCTGGATGTCTGGATGTCTGGAGCTCTGGAGCTCTGGGTCTCTGGGTCTGTCTGGATGTCTGGATGTCTGGAGCTCTGGAGCTCTGGGTCTCTGGGTCTCTGGATGTCTGGATGTCTGGAGTCTGGATGTCTGGAGGTCTGGATGTCTGGATGTCTGGATGTCTGGATGTCTGGATGTCTGGAGCTCTGGAGCTCTGGGTCTCTGGGTCTCTGGGTCTCTGGATGTCTGGATGTCTGGAGCTCTGGAGCTCTGGATGTCTGGATGTCTGGATGTCTGGATGTCTGGATGTCCGGAGCTCTGGATGTCTGGATCTCTGGGTCTCTGGATGTCTGGATCTCTGGATGTCTGGGTCTCTGGATGTCTGGATGTCTGGATGTCTGGAGCTCTGGATGTCTGGATGTCTGGATGTCTGGATGTCTGGAGCTCTGGATGTCTGGATGTCTGGATGTCTGGATGTCTGGATGTCTGGATGCTCTGGAGCTCTGGGTCTCTGGGTCTCTGGGTCTCTGGATGTCTGGATGTCTGGATGTCTGGAGGTCTGTATGTCTGGAGCTCTGGAGCTCTGGAGCTCTGGGGGTCTGTGTGTGTCCGTGTGTGTCCGTGTGTGGGCGTCGTGTGATTACCACTCGGCCACCCCGGCTACATATATGAGTGCACCCCGTAAATGAGTGTCATTTCACGGGTACAACTTATTGAGTCTACCGCTTAAGTAAGTCCACGGCTACATATATGAGTGCACCCCGTAAATGAGTGTCATTTCACGGGTACAACTTATTGAGT
>PIJE02001796.1:40000-50603 GCA_002895965.2 Coryphaenoides rupestris
GCATGCCTGTTACGGCTTTGGACTCTGACGTCGCGCTACTCTTCTGCTTCGCGGTTTGCACGGCCGTTCCCGCATCCTAATACGGCATTTGGGGCACTTGTCGGGTTCTGGGTTACGGTCTCTGTTCCCGCTCGAAGTGCGGCCGCTAGATGTTGACTGCCCAGTTGCTTCTGCCATTCTCCTAGTTAGTGCCCGCCCAGGGAGGTTGAAGTGACGCTTCCCTGTGACTGTAGCGCCGGATTAACACCATATCTTTTTTTTTTCTTTCCGTGCGCGGAACCGTCATCTTTTTCTTCCTCATCACTTATCCTCTACTATCCCCCTATCTCTCTAAGTTCAGCTGTGCGACATCGGTCCGTTTGCTCTACAGCATTATTCTACGGTTGTGTGGAATACCATGAATGATTCCTGTTGAGTTTGTACTCTTTTGGTCTTCTTTCCTGGCTTCCTGTGAAGGTATATGCTAGAGGTGATCCTCCTTGACATAGTGTGGAGGTCTCGGCCGACGGTGAAATACCACTACTCTTATCGTTTTTCCACTTACCCGGTGAGGCGGGGAGGCGAGCCCCGAGTGGGTTCTCGTTTCTGGTGTCAAACCCCCGGCTTTGGCCGGGGGCAACCCGTCCCGGGGACAGTGACAGGTGGGAGTTTGACTGGGGCGTTACACCTGTCAAACGGTAACGCAGGTGTCCTAAGGCGAGCTCAGGGGAGACAGAAACCTCCCGTGGAGGCAGAAGGGCAAAAGCTCGCTTGATCTGATTTTCAGTATGAGTACAGACCGTGAAAGCGCGGCCTCACGATCCTATTCTGCATGTTTTTGGGTTTTATAGCATGGAGGTCGCTCAGATACAAAGTTAACCCCAGGGAATAAACTGGCTTGTGGCTGGCAAGCGTTCATAGCGACGTCGCTTTTTTGATCCTTCGATGTCGGCTCTTCCCTATCATTGTGAAGCAGAATTCACCAAGCGTTTGGATTGTTCACCCACTAATAGGGAACGTGAGCTGGGTTATAGGACCGTCGTGAGACAGTGTTAGTTTTACCCTACTGATGTGATGTGTTGTTGCGAATAGTAATCCCTGCTCAGTACGAGAGGAACCGCAGGTTCAGACATTTGGTGTATGTGCTTGGCTGAGGAGCCAATGGGGCGAAGCTTACCAATCTGTGGGCTTGATGACCTGGAACGCCTCTAAGTGCAGAATCCCGCCTAGATGTGATGGATACCATAGCGCTCGGGCTATAACGAAGTTGTTCAAGGATAACCGAACCCCTCTCGGGGGCCGGCGAGGGAAAGACGTTGGTACTGGTTCGGGGTGCGGCCAAAAGATGGTCGCCCCTCTCCATTGATCTCACCGCATGTTTATGAAGGGACTGGTGTTAAATCACTTGCATACGACCTGAATTCTGGGGTCAGGGGTCGTAAAGTAGCAGAGCAGCTTTATGACTGCGATCTATTGAAAGTCATCCCTCGATCCAAGCTTTTGTCATAGGTCCGTGTTCAGGCGGGGTCCTGCACAGGCCTTTGGCTCTTTTTTAAATTGCCGTCCAGACCACCATGGGGTAAAAAGACTCTGTCATATTTCCAACAGCAGGTTCTCTTCGTCAGACCACCATGGGTAAAAAAAACTCTGCCATATTTTAGAAAAGTTCTCGTCGTCAGACCACCATGGGTAAAAAAAAGACTCTGCCATATTTCAGAAAAGTTCTCGTCGTCAGACCACCATGGGTTCGGTTTATACCACCATGGGTAAAAAAAAGACTCTGCCATATTTCAGAAAAGTTCTCGTCGTCAGACCACCATGGGTTCGGTTTATACCACCATGGGTAAAAAAAAGACTCTGCCATATTTCAGAAAAAGTTTCTCGTCGTCAGACCACCATGGGGTTCGGTTTATACCCACCATGGGAAAAAAAAGACTCTGTCATATTTCAAGAAAGTTCTTCGTACGTCAGACCACCCATGGGTTCGGTTTATAACCACCATGCGGTCTAAAAAAGTACCTCTGCCATATTTCCAACGCGTCTCGTCAGCCACCATGGGTAAAAAGTTCTTGTTATACCACCATGGGTAAGTTCTTCGTACTTGGCGATTGGGTGTTTTCAGTGCTGTGTTGCCCGATGGAGAGTGCTTAAGAGTGGGTACCCTGGTTCGGCTGGCTCTGGTCGTGTCTCCGTTTCTGTCAGAAACCCCCGACACACACACACACACACACACACACACACACACACACACACACATACTCACTCACACACGAGCAATTTCCCCGGTGAGAACTGTGCTCATAATCTTCCCTCCGCAGGCGCTGCAGGACCAGCTGACGTCCAGCGTC
The DNA here is from genome assembly GCA_002895965.2 of Coryphaenoides rupestris. Lineage (NCBI taxonomy): Eukaryota > Metazoa > Chordata > Actinopteri > Gadiformes > Macrouridae > Coryphaenoides > Coryphaenoides rupestris. Next base: position 42,328 of record PIJE02001796.1, read on the forward strand.
CAGGAGATCGGTCGCCTCATCGATCCCGTTTCCACGGCAGCCTGGGGCGAGGCGGCCCAGCTCGGCCACACGGTAAACGGCTTTACACACACTGACCTGGGCTGACTTTACCACACGTGATGGCATCTGCAACATTCCCAGTTGACTTCTCCTCCTCCTGCTGGAGTGGATCGTTGGTCAGACTCTGGTTCGTTCGCTACGTGTTGAGCTGTCGTCTCGTCCTGCCACACATCCTTGTGTACTCGTTATCTCTCTCCCCTCCTCATCGCCTCTTGCGTTTCTCTCGCTCCGCGCTCCCCCGTTTCTCTTGTGCCCTGGATCTGTGGTTGCCTTCCTCCTCGAGTCTTGTCTTCTCTGCGTCTCTCCTCCTCTCCTCTCCCGCTCTCCTCGTCTTCTCGTCTCTCCCCTCTCCTCTCTCTCTCTCTCCTCTCCTCTCTCCCCTCCCTCTGTCTCTCTCTCCTCTCCTCGTCTCTCCTCTCTCCCCTCCCTCTGTCTCTCTCTCCTCTCCTCTCCTCTCCTCTCTCCCCTCCCTCTGTCTCTCTCCTCTCCTCGTCTCTCCTCTCTCCCCTCCCTCTGTCTCTCTCTCCTCTCCTCGTCTCTCCTCTCTCCCCTCCCTCTGTCTCTCTCGTCTCTCCTCGTCTCTCGTCTCTCCCCTCCCTCTGTCTCTCTCTCCTCTCCTCGTCTCTCCTCTCTCCCCTCCCTCTGTCTCTCTCTCCTCTCCTCTCCTCTCCTCTCTCCCCTCCTCTCTCCCCTGCTCTCTCTCTCTCTCTCTCTCTCGTGATGCTATGTGCACCTGTCTTGCTGTAGTCGTCGTCTGGGAAGTCGGTTGCTGCTTTGGCACCGTCTCCAGGCTGCTGCAGGCGACTCACCTACGTGGGAGATGACCGTTCTTGGCCAGACCAGATACGTCTTGGGCGCCTGTAGTTCGCACGTGGCTTAGATTGCTGCGATTGATTGGCTGCCATATGGATGCGTGCGGTCTCGGCAACCCTCGTATAGGTGTAATGCCACTCCTGGGAAATCCTATGGACCGTGTTCGCACGGGAATCGGCTCTTTCCTGTGAAGTAGTTTTTATGAGATTGTCTTGAAATGTGATTGGTGCGTACTCACTGGGTGCTCAGTGGGTGTGTGTCTGTGCCGTAGAGTGTACGAGACTCTTGGTTCTGATATGGTCTCCGACTTTCAATTGCAGATGTACCCTTGAGCTGTGTCGAGATTGTGTGTGAGAGTGGTTTACTGTGTTTTTTCTTTGTAGTTTCAATGTGGCGCTCTAAATGAGTCTGTTTTGATGAAGAGCTCATGGAGAGTTGTTCGCTATTTGCCTCTAGATCGCATAGTCTCTGAGATCAAGTCAAAACTGTATAGCCCTTAATCACAGTTACAGTCTCAAAGGGCTTTACAGGCCATATGATTATGGGCCATGTGATAGTGGGGGGTCCCTCCTTCCAGGGACGGTTCAGTTTTAATATCTACCCCCCCTCCCCCCAGGCAAGCCACACCCACGAAGCCATCGCCGAGGCGGCTCAGCTGATGCGCGAGGCGGTGGACGACATCATGGTGACGCTGAACGAGGCGGCCAGCGAGGTGGGCCTGGTGGGCGGCATGGTGGACTCCATCGCCGAGGCCATGAGCAAGGTCAGAGGTCGTCCTTATCTTTGCGTTATTACACTGTTGAGGTCATGAGGTCATCCTTATCGTTACATCACTGTTAAGATTATGAAGTCAGAGGTCATCTTCGTAGCTCTAGGAAAACTTTTGGCAGACATTTTTTGACATTTCTAATTGATTAATTCCACATCATAATTACATTTCAGAGTAAAAATATGTTTATTTCTAATTTATTCCCCATTTTTTTCCGACTGAAAATCTAATTAAAATAGCAGCTATTAGTTGCTATTTTTTTTTATAACCAATCCATCAAGTATGATTGTGTACACAATAATAATTAAATAACGGCTTTGCTCATTTGAATGGATTGTGGAAAACACCCAAATACTATTAATTATTCGTTTAGCCATCCATCAGTCAGGAGAATTAAAACATAATTTATGTCCATTAGGAGAGAGAGAGAGAGGAAGAGAGGGAGAGGATGAGATAGAGGGAGAGCGAGAAAGAGGGAGAGAGGGAGGGAGGGACGGAGGGAGGGGGAAAGAGGGAGAGTTGGAGGGAGAAAGGGAGGGAGAGAGGAAGAGAGAGAGGGAGAGAGGAAGAGAGGGGGAGAGCGAGAAGGAGAGAGACGAAGAGAGGGAGAGAGGAAGGAAGAGAGAGAGGAAGAGAGAGAGGGAGAGAGAGAAGGAAAAGAGAGAGGAAGAGAGTGAGATGAAACGATGGGAAAAAGGTCAAAAGGTCAGCTCAGCTCAGTAGAGCTGCCTCCGGACGGTTCTGACCAGTAGTCGAGGATATTTTACACCAGGACTCTGAAGCAACACAAGCTAGGTTGTTTTAAAGACACGTCTGTTGCTATAGCGACAGCAGACCTGTGTGGAGCCCCTCTGACCTTGATGGTCTTGACCAGGTTGGCGGTGCTGTTGGCCACCTCCTTGGCCGACTGGACAAAGTGCCTCTTGGCGGCCGGGTTGCCGGTCTTGGAGGAGGCGAGGCGACACGCGTTGCACAGAGCGGAGGTGTGCTTCGCTACGATGGTGGCAGCGGACAACACCTGTAGGGCAGAGAGATGGAGAGACACAGAGAGAGAGAGAGAGGGAGAGACACAGAGACACAGAGAAAGAGTGAGGGGGAGAGACACAGAGAGAGAGAGAGGGAGAGACACAGAGAGACAAAGAGAGAGGGAGAGTGACAGAGAGACACACAGAGACAGAGAAAGGCAGAGAGAGAGAGTGAGAGACACAGAGAGACAGAGAGAGAGCAAGAGAGACAGAGACAGAGATGGAGTGAGATACAGAGGGACAATGAGAGTGAGAGATGGAGAGAGAGGGACAAAGAGAGAGATGGAGAGAGGGAGAGAGAGAGACAGATAGAGAGGGGGGGAGAGAGAGAGACAGAGAGTGAGACAGAGAGAGAGAGACAGACAGAGTGAGAGAGTGAGACAGAGCGAGGGGGAGAGGGGTAGAGAGAGTGAGAGAGAGAGAGAGACATAAAGAGAGAGTGAGAGTGAAAGAGATACAGAGAGAGAGTGAAGGAGCTGGTCAACAGCAAGGTAAGCCAGGATAAGATGCTACACAGTGCTAAGTGCTATTTTAAATCTGATTGGTGGACGAGGTAGAGGAGGTGGTGGGCGTGGTTACCTGGGAGGGGTTGCTCTGGGGGTCCACCAGGTTCTGACAGGCCATGTGGATGGCCTGGTTAGCCTTAGCAAACTGGATGGGGTCCACGAGGCCCTGGTGGCCCGCCTGGCTGTTGGGGTCGGACACACCCACCAGATAGGCCGCCTGACACACACACACACACACACCACACACACACACACACACACACACACACACACACCACACACACACACACACACACACACACAGACTGACAAACACACACACACACACACACTATAATCATATAATGATGCTAATAATCAAACATAATAACAGTAATAAGTATAGTCAATTAATTAAATCAAACGCATAAAAAAAGTCAAGAAATAGTAATTGTCTATCGTCATAATAATGCTAATTCTATTTCCAAAGGTTCCATCCAGAAGATTCTAAAAGACAAGGCAGAGGACCATATTACAATATTACTTTTCATTAACATTGCCAACTTTTTCTATTCTAGTTAAATGTTTCTTAGATGTATTGTTATTCTATTAGGCGTATACACTTTACATTTATTATTCTATTGTTTTATTCTTATGTTGTATTTTTGAGCAACCTCTGGCACAAGAATTTCGTTGGGCATTAAGAAAGTTTTATCTCGTCTTATCTTAAAGGTCCCCGATTATCCCACCACATTTCACATTTGCCATGTGACTACCATCTAGTGACATCACGAGTGGGAATGTCCACCTAGATGTATGATTACTAGATCAGTTTACCTGTTGGTACAGTCCACCGGGTAGGCTGGTAGACTGATCTCGTAATCATACATCTAGGTGGACATTCCCACTTGTGATGTCACTAGACGGGTACAGTCAGTCCACTGGGTAGCTGGTAGACTGATCTAGTAATCATACATCTAGGTGGACATTCCCACTTGTGATGTCACTAGACGGTAGTCGCATGGCAATTGTGAAACGGCTTGCAATGGCTAATCACACCCACACCTGGTGGCTTAATATGTCCCCTTTAACGGTCAACACACACACTTCTCTCGCTAAGCACTCTGACCCCGTCAGTGTGCCTCCCAACCTGGAGGGCGGCGCTGGTGTGACGGTGGTCATGTGACGGTGGTCATGTGACGGAGCAGCGCGTGGGGGGGTCCTACCTGTGCCGCAGCCTCCGTCAGGCCACACAGCGCCTTGGAGGCGGAGCCAACGCAGTCCCCAAATGGCCCCACGTTGCCCAGCTTGCAGTTCTGGGAGATACCGGCCATGGACTCGCCCAGCACCTGCCGGTCAGATGTCAGAGGTTAAGAGAGGGAGAGGGGGAAAGAGAGAGAGAGAGAGAGAGAGGAGCGAGGGAGGGAGGCTGGGAATCGCAGGGCTGAGCTATATTTCTCACCCCGGGGGTCGGACAACTGGCTCTTTCAAGTGTGTGTGCAAAACGCAAAACACACACACACACACTCCCTACCTACCTTAGAGTTCTCCATGACGCTCTCGATGCAGTGGAAGTAGGAGAGGTCGCTGAGCGGCTCGTTGGGGCTGTCCAGCATCCCCCTGACCGCCTGCGGACAGAGAGAGAGAGAGAGAGAGAGAGAGAGAGAGAGAGAGAGAGAGAGAGAGAGAGAGAGAGAGAGAGAGAGAGAGAGGACATCAGGGCCTGCACTTACAGTACCTGCTGCTCACTGACCTTTACTCAGAGATACGACGGTGTAGTCGGGCCGTTATCGGCACAAAATAATTCTTAAAGAGCTGGAGGAGAAGGGGTAATATTCAGAGAAAAAAACGCCAAAAATGTGCTGATATTCTAGCCCAGAATCACCGTATCATAATAAGCATCCATTAAAGAGACGGCAGTAGCTCAGGAGGTAAGAGCGGTTGAGCGGTTTGGTTCGATCCCCGGGGCTCCTCCACCCTCCTAGCTCAGTGTGGAGGTGTCCCTGAGCAAGACACCACCTAACCCTACCTGCTCCTCCTAGCTAAGTGTGGAGGTGTCCCTGAGCAAGACACCACCTAACCCTACCTGCTCCTCCTAGCTAAGTGTGGAGGTGTCCCTGAGCAAGACACCACCTAACCCTACCTGCTCCTGACGTGTTGGTTGTTACCTTGCATGGTCGGCACCGCCGTCGGTGTATGAATGGGTGAATGTGAGGCAATACTGTAAAGTACTTTGGATCGAAGCGCGTTATGAATGCAATCTTTTCGGCCATGGAATTTACAAATAGAGATGTGTTTTGATTGTGAATTGTATTGTCTGAAGTTGTACATGACCATGAGCAGAATAAATACAAAATGAATAGATAAATAAATAAATGTTATATTGCCATGTTACAGTATATTGACTCAACACGCACCCATAGGTCACCCTGCGTGGCACGTGGCTTAAAAGATTCGCCGGCGAGAGACAAGGTCGCCACAGAGACGGTGACGGGGCAGCGGAGAGACTGTTGCTAGGCAGCCGCGCTCGCCTCTCAACCAGGACATCTCTCTCTGTGTGTGTGTGTATGCGTGTGCATGTGTGTGTGTGTGTGTGTGTGTGTGTGTGCGTGTGTGTGTGTGTACCTCCAGCTCTCTCAGGGCGTTGTCACACTCCTTCTGTCCCGGGGCCTGCTGTGTGCACAGAGTGATAAGCTGGTTGATGCTGTCAGTCACCGCTCTGCAAAGAAAGGAACATTCATAATCATATTATTGTACTTTTATTATTATAAATATTATAACGTTATAATAACGTTATTACATTACATTTAGCAAACGCCTTTATCCACAGCCAGTAGCTATACTTTTGTAATATTTTATTTCCATTTTTGATTATCTTTCAGAGCAGTTGAGTGACACCAACAGTTTCCCTCACGATTGCCAACATGCTCCGTCTGTGTCAGAGTGCGTGCCTTGCAGGAAAATTAGACGCAGTCGAGGAAGAAAATGCTTTATTTCCCAGATGTTTTGGTTTAATAAATCACTGTCAGCCAGCACCGCTGTTGGTTTGTGTTGGTTTTCACTGTGGGTGAAAACGCGTCGAATGAAAATGGTTGGGAATAGAATGCCAATAACATTTCAGCAATCTTGCGACAGTCCATTAGAGTTGCTTGTTGCGGGAAAAACTCAACTGCAAAGTATTATCGAGCGTCTTCGGACCACCAATACATGGACTCCATGTGAATGCACTTTACAACACACACACATTCTCCTGCAATACAAACACACACAGAACACTGGTAGGTGCACAGAGCGTGAGTTGTGTGTGAAAGTGTTCGAGCATTTGTATGCATGCAAATAACGCATGTGTGTGTGTATGTATGTATGTATGTGTGTGTGTGTGTGTGTGTGTGTGTGCGCGTGTATGTATGTATGTATGTGTGTATGTGTGTGTGTGTATGTATAGAGAGATTCTCACCACGATGCCATATTGTTATAACTCATAACACATCGAGGACGTCCTTTGCAAAAAGTGTGCAATTCCATGTAATTTAATTGATGAATTGCACTTATCAATGATTCACGGTGGGCTTTAAAATAAACGTATAAACTCAATGAATTAGTTTCTTCCATTCCACAGTTTGTGGTCGACTCTAATTTAGTTTACGCGGGATGGAATGGACAAGAGGTTCTTTTGGAGTCGACTGTCCATCCCTACATGCAGGGGACACCCGAAGGATCCGAGGACCAGGGTGTCCCTACAATCGGGGACACCCCATGGACCAGAGGACCAGGGTGTTCTGACAAGCGGGGACACCTCGGGGACCAGAGGACCAGGGTGTCCCTACACACGGGGACACTCCTGGGACTAGAGGACCAGGGTGTCCCTACATGCAGGGACACCCAGGGCCGAGGTATCCCTTTAAGCAGGGACACCCCAGGGACCAGAGGACCAGGGTGTCCCTACACACGGGGACACTCCTGTGACTAGAGGACCAAGGTGTCCCTACATGCAGGGACACCCAGGGCCGAGGTATCCCTTTAAGCAGGGACACCCCAGGGACCCGAGGACAAGGGTATCCCTACAAGCGGGGACACCCCAGAGATCAGAGGACCAGGGTGTCCCTACAAGCGGGGACACCCCAGAGATCAGAGGACCAGGGTGTCCCTACAAGCGGGGACACCCCAGGGACCAGAGGACCAGGGCGTTCTCTGGATTAACCCGGGGCTGAATAGAATCTGTTGGCCTGCTGCCGAGACGTCAGGGTGCCGACAGGTTGGCGAGCGCTGCTATGGAAAGCAGAACAGATATTTGCATCTTTTTTTTGAATACTTTCCAGCGCCGGTTGTGTAACGAGCCCAAGGTACCAGGTCGTCGCTTTGCTGGCAAGTTGACCGTGAAGATGGTTTGAATACGAGAGCACAAACACTTATCCACTTTTATCCGTCCATTTTTTTTGCAGTTCAAAAGAAATCCATAATTTACTCCTGGAAATAAATATACAAATATAAGGGTGTTACTGAGGGTAATATATATTTTCTAAACATTATTTGTATTTATACATTTAAAAATATCAAATTATTCCATAAAATTCCATACATTTCCGTCATTCTCCTCGCTCGAATTAATTATTCATGATTATTATTATTATTCATGATTATCTATCAAACTATTTGAGTGAAATCAAAGCTGGTTCCAGTGCACACACACTACTACTTACTGTATGACTACTACTACTACTACTACTACTACTACTACTACTACTACTACTTACTGTATGACTACTACTACTACTACTACTACTACTACCGGCTGTGCCTACTTTTCTTAGGATTGTACAATTCTACGCTGGTAAACACATTGAGACGGGTGTGAGCGACTTGTGAGTTTTGGATGCAACCAAAATTCAAATGAGTTGGAGACTCACTCACGGGGCCAAAACGTAGTTAAAAACCAAGCAAATGTCAACTCTGTGCATCGGGGGCAGAACCATGTTTGGTCCGCCTTCGAAGGTATGGCTCATTAGTTATGCATAATAACAACTGAAATATTCAAAGCTTTTCACGTTGACAGCTCGAACCCAGAAGAAGAAGAGCAGCTCATACACTCGCCACGACTGACCGCACCGACCGACCGCACCGCGA
>PIJE02001796.1:58209-76216 GCA_002895965.2 Coryphaenoides rupestris
GTGTGTAGTGTGTTGTGTGTGTGTGTGTGTGTCTGCGTGCATGTGTGTTTTAAGCACCTGCAGGAAGTTCTGGCTGGCGATGATAAGGGCCAGCTGGGCGCTCAGGTCCTCCGGCTGGGCCTGGCTGCCCCTGACGCCCTGCACCAGCTGGGGGATGTGGTCCGCTACGGCCTGGAGGACACAGCGCGGCGCGGGACCGGACCGGGTTAGCTAGGGCGGTACGACTGTAGTACTAGGATGGTAATGCTGTAGTACTAGGATGGTCATACTGTAGTACCATTAGGATGGTACTAGGTTGGTAATACTGTAGTAATAGGATGGACATACTGTAGAACTACGATGGTAATACTGCAGTACTAGGATGGTCATACTGTAGTACTATTAGGATGGTACTAGGATGGCAATACTCTTGTACTAGGATGGTAATACTGTAGTACTAGGATGGTCATACTGTAGTACTAGGATGGTAATACTGTAGTACTAGGATGGTAATACTGTAGTACTAGGATGGTACTAGGATGTAATAATGTAGTACTGGGATGGTAATACTGTAGTACTAGAGTGGTAATACTGCAGTACTAGGATGGTACTAGGATGGTAATACTGCAGTACTAGGATGGTAATACTGCAGTACTAGGATGGTCCTCACCTTGCAGCTCTGCACCAGCTGCTGGTGAGCGGAGGTGTTCTTGTTGGAGGCCGCAGCGTTCTGAGACGCTGCGATGGTCTGCGTTGCCGCGGCAGCCGCCTGCTTGGCTGCGTTCTGTAAGGCGCAGGCACACACACACACACACACATATATAATATATACACACACACACACACACACACACACACAGAAATATCATAAACACACACACATCAAAATAAACACACCCCCCCACACACATACATGTATATCATAAACACACGCAGACGGCCAAATAAACACACACACACAACAATATACACCCACACACACACACACACCCATCATAAACAGACACGCATCAACATAAACAAACCCACAAAATACACACATAGCAATAAACATACACACACACACACACACACACACACACACACACACACACAGTGTGCACGTGGTTGTTCCATCTAAGACACACACATAACGTACGCTTTCAATAATGCAGCAGACATACTGTCCATAATGTCCACCTCATATGTGTATATTGTGCCTGTACATTAGCCACGCTACTATCAGGGATATTTTCTCTGTATTTGTTGGTGAAGAGTTGTTACTCGTATTTAAAATGTTCACATCTCAACGACGGGTCTGTACTTCCTGCTGTGGCACCAGACTCTCCCATCTGGGATCAATGCTGTGTGAGGATGAGCTCATCTCTAACTCTACTGTAATGTAACATGTGGATGTAATGTGTGTGTGTATAATGTGTGTGTAGTGTGTGTGTCTGAGTGTGTGTCCGTGTGTGTGTGTGTGTCCGTAATGTGCATGCGTGTGTGTACTGTGTGTGTGAATTTGTATGTGTATTGTGTGTTGTGCGTGTGTGTGTGTGTGTGTGTGTGTGTGTGTAATGTATATCAAGTGAAGTCAGTTTATTTGTAGAGCACATTTAAAAACAACAAAGTGTTTTACAGAGAGCATAACACAGTAATGATCAAATATAAAAACAGACATAAATAAGAGGATATAAGTAAATTAATAAAAATATAGAATATGTATGTGTAATGTATGTGTGTGTGTGTGTGTGTGTGTGTAATATCCATGTGTGTAATGTGTGTGTGTGTGTGTGTGTGTATGTGTAGGTGTCTCAAAATGGCCGACCTCCAGGCGGTTGATGAGTTTCTTCTTGATGGCGTTCTGCGCCGCGGCGTTGGTGGCGACGCGCAGACCCTCGGCCGCCTCGCGCAGACGCTGCTGCTGGTCCTCGTTCTCCGGGTACGCGGCCGCGCCCTGACACACACACAGACACACACACACAGACAAGCACACACACGACACACACACGACACACACACACACGACGACACACACACACGACCGACACACACACACACACACACACACACACACACGACACACACACACACACACACACACACACACACACACACACACACACACACACACCACACACACACACACACACACACACACACACACACACACACACACACATAAACCACCGAACGTTCAGGAGGCCAGCGATACCTGGCTGCCAACAATGCCAACATTTAGTATTTCCCTCCTTAAGGTACTATATGTAAGAATCAGTGCATTCTGATCTCTGTGGGTTGAACAGTAACAATCAGAAACTAATGTTAGTTTCTTAATCATAATTAAACCATGTACACATTTAAAAAGCTATGAATATATATTTTCTTTAATTATCCACACGTCACTTCGTTCCTTTTTCCCACGAAATCCGACCCGACTCAAATATAAGAGAAATCAGCCCAAAAGTTGTTCTACACAACAGAGAGAGTCGGGGAAGCTCTCGTGTTTTAACTTCAACCACAACCTGCTCACAAACTGGTGATTTAAAGCGATTTGTGCAAAATGTAAAATTCTACATGTAGTCCCTCATCGGATTCATGATTCTTACATACAGGGAACCTGAACAGACTCATACTTATCCCACCAAGTGTGAGCGTGACGAGCCCTTCCAATCGGTTTCAGAATCTCCGGTGTCAAGTCAAGTCCATTTTATTTGTACAGCCCCTTAATCACAGTTACAGTCTCAAAGGGCTTTACAGGCACTCTACTCATCACGGCTGTGTTTATGAAGGATGGATATGAATAGCTTTAACTCACTCATAAGCAAAACAATGTCGCTTTTATCTTCCACTTAGCATGTGTGTGTGTGTGTGTGTGTGTGTGTGTGTGTGTGTGTGTGTGTGTGTGCTGGTTGGTATTAAGGCCAATGAGTTCATCCCAGTTTATCCACCCCCATCCCAGTTTTGCTGTTTATTTGAGGGGCTGTAAACAGACCATCTAAGCTTCCTGCCATTAACTTAATTAGCTTTAATCTGGTGCAGAGAGTCCTGTGTGTGTGTGTGTGTGTGTGTGTGTGTGTGTGTGTGTGTGTGTGTGTGTGTGTGTGTGTGTGTGTGTGTGTGTGTGTGTGTGTGTGTGTGTGTACATACAGTTCTTACATACAGTGTTGAATATTTAGAAGTTATAATGTATCATTATTATTATTAATTATTATTATTATTATTATTAGGGTTAGGGATATCCCTTGGACACCAGTACAGGCATCTCCCAGTATCTACAGCGCAGGTGGTGTATGGAGGTGGTGTATGAAGGTGGTGTATGGAGGTGGTGTATGAAGGTGGTGTATGAAGGTGGTGTATAGAGGTGGTGTATGGAGGTGGAGGCGGCGTCGGCAGTACCTTGGCCGCCTCCACCATGCGGGCGGTGGCGTCCGCCAGCAGCTTGGCTGCGGCCAGCAGCTTCTTGGAGTTGTCCACGTCCACCTCCGCCTCCGCGTCCGAGCGCATGGCGTTCACCAGGTCAGAGGTCGCCTGGGCCAGCACGCGCGCCTGGCCTCACATCTCACCTGGAGCAGCAGGAGGAGGAGGAGGAGGAGGAGGAGGAGGAGGAAGAAGAAGAGGAACACAAAGGGGGAAGCGGAGGAATGAGATAAATGCGAGGGAGAGGTGGAGGAGGAGGAGGAGGTGGAGGTGGAGGAGAGGAGAGAAAGGAGGAGTAGAGAGAGGAAGGAGGAGGAGGGGGAGGAGGGGGAGGAAGAGGAGAGTGCCAGTGAGAGCGTCGTGAACGTCGAGGCTGGGGTTGGGGGTTTGGGTGGTGTGGGAGGGTACAGGAGGCAGTGGGCAGCCAGTGTTACAGTACGGAACATTTCAAGTGCCTCTCCACCTTCCTGTTGGATTTGTGTCTGAGTGGAAAAATAAAAACCCAGAAGCAATCTAGCGTGGACATCGCTCCTCACTCCTGGTTCTCTGCTCTGTGGGCGATCTTACTCTCAAACATCAATATCTCATTTTAGTTTTTGTGCATCAATTAACCCATAAAGGTTTCCTAATTGACAAACTGATATGATGATATCATTGATCAAATATACCGTAGATATACAGTATATTCTTTACTCTCGAGATGTTTAAGTTAAGTTTAAGTCATCGAAGGCTACACCCACAGTTGGGATGATGACGTGAACTGCCACTAATGCGGACCAATCAGAATTCAGAACAGTGTTTGAATGTCTTTATACAATTTTTGAGTTAACAGGGAGACCGTCAAGAATGAGTCGTCTTCCACTCAATCCATCTGCTGGTTATCATAACATCCTGCTGTGTGCAGACAGACACCTCGGCTGAAGCAGAGCCATGAACTGAACTCTTCATGGTTGGGAGACGTAACATAAACAGGACCGTTCCATCTCACAACCCGTAGTTTAAAGTGGTAATCGAAGATTTTCCTGGGAAATAAATGTCTCTAAAGTCGCCATCTACCGGCGAACGAGTTAACACAACGGTGACCGAGCCGCCAGCGGACCGACGGCACCTGAGCAACACTGTTTGGACGCAATTACATTTGCTTCACCATAGGTGCCGCCAAAGAGCACGAAACGGAACTCTTCGAGATGACCACTTTAAAAGCAACGCTCGTCCGCCAGGGATGAAGGTCTGTACCGCAGGGAGCGCCCCCCCGCTCCTCCTCACCTGCGTCTCCCATGGAGCTGAAGATGTTCTCCGTGACGTTCATGATGGTGTCGGTGGCCTGGTCGTACCGGCCGATGGGCTCCCCGCGGGCCGTGTACTGACGCACGTGTTGCAGCAGCTCCTCCAGCGCCTGGCCGACCACGCAGGCCGCCGCGCTCACCTGACAACCACAACGTGGGAGTCCTTATTTTATTGCACTTTTTTTACAGTTGGATTCACACACATTTCTTTGCATGGGGCTATTTCTTAATGTAACGTTTTCTTTCTGTTATTGTATTACACTGTTCGCGTCCATTTTTGAGATTGTTCTCAATTCTTCTCTTGGTAAAAATAACCAAACATTGTTGATTCATTGGTTTTAAGAGGGCTGTCTGAGTCGGTGTCTTCTTTTAAGGTCTCTTCTAAAACGCACTTTTATCGGAGAGATATCCTGATTTGACATGTTTGATTATTAAAATGTACATTTTTTCTCCCTCATGTATTTTTATTCATCTTGGCATTTTATTTCATGTCTCTGAAGAACTTTGTAACTCTGTTTTGATAAGTGCGATATAAATAATACATATTAAATTATACCATTTCTTAGAATTATATATTTGTATTTTTACACGCTGTGGATGAACAAATGGACTGTGGGAGGAGGAGGCATCTCTCGCTGAATGACTGACTGGCGTGGTGGTCGTGTGGTCGTGTGTTTGTGGGCACTGGGGGGGCTCCCACCTGTTTGAGCAGCTCCCCGTCCTCGGTGGCGGAGAGGCAGGCCTGCACACAGCCCTCCACCGAGCGGTCCACCAGCTTGCCAGCCTCGATCAGCTGCTCCTGGCACACCGGGGAGCTGATGGTGGGACTCACCACCTGCAGGGATGGGTGATGGGGAGGAGAGGAGAGGAGAGGAGAGGAGAGAGAGAGAGGAGAGAGAGGAGAGAGGAGAGGAGAGAGGGGAGGGAGAGGGGGTGGACAGGAGAGGAGCAGGGAGGAGGGGGGGAGAGAGGAGAGGAGGAGAGGAGAGGGGAGGAGAAACGAGAGGAAAGAGGAGAAGAGAGGAGAGGAGAGAGATGAGTAGAGGAGAGAGGAGAGGAGGAGAGAGGGGAGGAGAAGAGAGGAAGAGAGGGGAGAGGAGGAGAGGAAAAGAAATCGGAGGGATGGGACAGAAGAGACCGAGAGAGAGATGTGCAAGACAGAAGGAGTGAATGAGGAAGGAGAGGAGAGAGAGATGAGGAGAGAGAGAGAGAGAGAGAGAGAGAGAAGAGAGAGAGAGAGAAAATATTTTAAAGTAATGATTAGAACCAGAGACGGAAGTAGACAGAGACAGTAATCACAGCAGGCAGGCATCTCTCGTACAAGTCGTTCATCATCTCTTGCGGACGCTGTAGTGTCGGAGGAAGAGGAGGAGAACTGAGCTGTCAAACACGAGGAGGAGGAATGAGGAGGAATACAAATCACTGCTAGTTTAAACCCCGGGGGTTGGAACAGCGGCGCTCTGAAATCACACGCTCAGAAAAAGCCTGGAATCCTACGAGGACGTGTCCACCATGGACCCTCATGCCAGCAAGCAGCAGTTTCACAGGCAGGGACACGTTTAGAGGGACAGAGACTCCAGAAAAAGGCCATCGACGGAGAGATAAAACACATGCAGAACGTTCTAGTCCAAATATGTGCCCAGAAACAGTGTATTAGGTGTATCTGGAGCCCAAAAGGGCAATTAAGTCCAGCATGGTGGAACTTTAATGATTCACAAACTATAAGCCTCAGGATTATTCTGCTTCTCGATGTGGAAATAAACTCTCTCCTGAATACAAGATACGTTGGTCGTGGCTTGAATGCACTGCATCAGACTTCTTGGGGAATATAGTTATGTAATTACATGTAAATAAAAAGCCATGTTGTTTAGTGTAAATTGTGGCAAAAAAAGGTGATGTCCTGGTGGAAATGTTGTGTGTGTGTGTGTGCGCACCTTGGCGCAGGCCACCAGCTGGGAGGTCGGACAGGGGCACACTGGGTCGCCGCGGCGATGACCCGGTTCTGCAGCACCGTGTCATCCGCCACCTGGGGCCACGTTCTTGGCCTCAGAACCAACATGGCCGCCGCGTTAGCCACCGCCTTCGCCAGATTCATCAGTATGTCCTGGGGGAGGGAGACACGGAGACAGACAGAGATGTAGACACATGAGATATAAATACACATACACACACACACACACACATTAGTAATTATAAACCCACTTTACATGATGAGATAATTTATTGTTGGCACACACTGCATCAGAGTGCAAACATAAATTCGAATCATTTCAGTAATTCTACATTTTACCAGGATTTTTAATTGCGTGCTAAATATAAGTGTCGGCAATGTGATGAAATGTAATTGGAAATAATTAAATCAACATCGTGCCAGCACCATGAAGGTAACAGACAAGCTGTAAAGACATACAAATCAGAAAATACATCCGGCAGGCTCTCGCTCCACTGAGAGCTCTCACAGTGCAGTATGGTGTGTGAGGAACAGGTCATAGACCAGTTGTGAGCTCTTACAGTGAGGTGTGGTTTTGCCGAGGACAGGGACTCTAGACCAGTGTCAGCTCTACAGTGAGTTGGGTTTGTAGAGGACATGTTCCAGTCCAGTGAGAACGGCTGGTGATGCGAAGCCGGGGGGGGGGGCGTCTGTACCTGGAACCTCTCATCTGTCTCGTTCTCCCCGATGTGTCGCAGGGAGGTCCCCACTGGCCTGGCCGATGCTTCCAGCCGCGGTCAGCACAGTCTGTCTGGGCTGTAGGGAGACACACACACACACACACACACACACACACACCACACACACACACACACACACACACACACACACACACACACACACACACACACCACACACACACACAACACACACACACACACACACACACACACACACACACACACTTTATTTAAAAAGGTGCACCATTTTAAAACACAAAGAAGCCCACATGTTGCCAGATAAGTATTCCTCAGTATTACTTTCCTCAGCCTATTACGTGCATATTAATAATTACTGTCCAACATCATGTGCAATACTCTATCATGTGCTATGTTGCTATCATTTGTCTATAAATATTATCGTATAACACGACCTCTCATCTCCTCTCATCATCATGTGCAATATTCTTAATGTCATATTCCAATGATATTACACTTCAATTATGCCAAATTGTTTTCGCCATCAGGAATATCTTATCTTGCATATTGCACATGTTTGTATATTTTTAACTATAAATGTGTAAATCCGTCTATTTTGATCATTCTGTTGTTTTCCATA
Organism: Coryphaenoides rupestris; assembly: GCA_002895965.2. NCBI lineage: Eukaryota > Metazoa > Chordata > Actinopteri > Gadiformes > Macrouridae > Coryphaenoides > Coryphaenoides rupestris. The sequence goes on from PIJE02001796.1 coordinate 66,142, forward strand.
TTGTACTGTATTGCTATGCAACCTGGCACAAGAATTAATAAAGGGATTAATAAAGTTCTATTCTATTCTATTCTATAACCCACAGACTGATAACTCTGCCAGGAGGGTAAGGCAGTGGATTATATTGTGTCGGGTACAGAACGCAATACTACACTAAAAGCACACAAGCACAGTCTAGTACTACTTCATCTGCATTGGTAAAAAAACGGATGTAAGAATGAAACGTAAGATTTAAGGGATGTAAGATTCAGCGTCCGTCCGCATTTTCAGCAGACGGAAGTTGTCCCTTTTTCAAAAGTAGGCCGTGGTCCAGAAAATGGAGGACACCAGACGACCAGCACCGGGAGGGTTCATCACACCTTCTTCAGGTTTTGTTATTCTCTTCTCCCTGCAGCTCCGCCGGCAGAGCACCCGTGGGTCTCGGTGGAACGCAGACAGAGATGTCTGGACCTCCAGCATTGAACGCACAAAGCAAACAAGCCGCGTGTCCCCGTGTGAGGCCGGACCTTGCACTGCAACGCTGCTGTCCGTTTGTTTACACCCAGCAGGTTAAGGACAACAACCTCCTCTGGTGCACAACAACAACAACAACAACAACAACAGACACTAATGGAGCACGGTGCAGTCTATCAGAAGGGGAACCGGGCATACGTATATATATCCGAATCTCGGGGTCGCGCCTGCACCCACAGACCCGCTGGCAGTTTGAACAGACGTCCCGACAGCCCGGTGGCACCTCCCTGACAGAATGAGGAGATGTGGAGATTTTAAATGTCACACCGGCAGCAAAGCAACGGGTCTCCGGGAGCGCCAGAGAGCTCCATGATTTAGATCCTCCACACGTCCCCTTGAGACGCATCTCTCTGAAGTCTCTGTTCCCTCGGCTTGAAATATACACGAGAGGTTATCATGTCTCTGACTCTGTGGAGATGCAGGAACCATATCCACATGAGGCTAGACGTCACCTCCATACACAAATGAAACACCAGCTACTGGGAACTATATTACAGATAGTTGGCCTCTGGAGTTAACGAGACAACCAGGTGCCTAAATCACCATGTGACTAGTTAACCAGACAACCAGGTGACCCACATCACCATGTGACCAGTTAACCAGGACAATCACGTGACCAGTTAAGCAGATGACCACATCGCCACGTGACCAGTTAGCCAGACAATCACGTGACCAGTTAAGCAGATGACCACATCGCCACGTGACCAGTTAACCAGACAATCACGTGACCAGTTAAGCAGATGACCACATCGCCAGGTGACTAGTTAACAAGACGACCAGGTGACCACATGACCAGGTAAGTAGTTAACAAGCCAACCAGGTGCCTAGTTAACCAGTTGACCAGGTGACTAGTTGACCAGGTGACTAGTAAACCAGGTGACAACATCACCAGTTGACCAGTTAACCAGGTCACCACATCACCAGATAACTAGTTAAAAACACAAACAGGTGACCACATCACCAGGTGAACAGTTGACCACCAGGTGACCAGTTGACCACCAGGTGACCAGTTGAACCACCAGGTGGCCCCCTCCTCACCTCTCCGGAGGCGGGCTCCACGGCCTTCAGCAGGTCGGACACGGCGCCCGCCAGCGTCCGGGCCGCGCCCATCAGGTTGCCCCCACCGCTGGCATCGTCCTCCATCAGCGCCGCCAGCAGCTTCACCCCCTTGGACATCTCCGTCAGGTTGGAGGAGATGGTGGTGATGGCGCAGCCCACCGCCGTGTAGTCCTGTGTCCGTCGGGTCACCTGGGGGGGGGGGGGGGGGGGGGGACGAGGTGGGGGAGGGGAAGGAGAGAAAGGAGAGAGTATAGGGAAGGGAGGAAGAGGTTAGGGGGAGGGTGTAGGGAGAGAGGAAAAGGAGAGAGAGGAAGGTGAGAGGGGCAGAGAGAGATCGGGAGGGGGAGAGAGAGGTGGGAAAGGTAGGAGAGAGTATGGGAGAAAGGGGGAGGAGGGGAGGGGGGAGGAGAGAGAGGGTGGAGGGGGGGTGTCATGGAGGATGAGGGGGATATGAGAGTGGGTGATGGAGAGAGGAGAGGGGAGATAGACAGGGAGAGACGGAGAGAGGGGATGCCAGAGGGAGAGGGGGAGAGAGGGGGAGAGGGAGGAGAGAGAGATTTGGGTTAGGGAGGGGAGAGAGAGAGAGAGGGAGGGGAGAGCGAGGCAATTACATGAACACAAGTAATCAGAAATGATGGTTACGCGGTCTCGGCTGTCTAAATGCTATATACACAAGGACACACTTTATTGGTCACGCTTCGACAATATCTAAAAATGCTCGGTTGAATTACGGAACTCTTAATGAAAACCAGGGCCAGAGTAAAGTAACCACATCATTTCATCTGCAAATAATTGCCTCATTACACATATTTGGTTTGAGTCTTCATAACTGCCCAGTAACCACAACACATGCCCCTCCCTACATGCTGTAGTTCGGCCTAAACCAAGACAGACAACCAGACAACGTCTACTCCACCACCATCTTATTAAAATGCAGCCATGCTATCCATAGCTATTGAGGTACTTTCACTTCATTCACAATCATTCATTGAAGAGAAGGAGGGGGGGGGGGGTTAAGGGTCATCTTGCTCAGGGATGCATCCAGGTCGACTCTGGACACGGAGGGAGGAGGGGGGATGGGGGGGGGGGTGGGTGAGGAATCGAACCCGGGACCCACCTGCTGTGAGGTTGACCACGGAGGCGGTCCCCGCGGTGATGGCGTCCACCTGAGAGTGGATCTCGTGTTTGGACTCGTCCACCTTGTTCTGGATCCACACCTTGGACGCCTGCAGACCCAGGACACACACACACACACACACACACACACACACACACACACACACACACACACACACACACACACACACACCACATACACAATGTATACATTAATGTTGCATATACATGTATTCATGTGCTGTATATACACATATTCACATGTATAAATGTGTGTAAGTATGTGTGTGTTTATGCGTGTGTCTCTTTAAGTATGTCTATAGCAGCATGCACGTTGTGTATTACATATTATTGGACCGTACCATGTCCTGTCCCAGCGGGGGGAGGTTGTCCACCTCTCCCAGGTCTATCTGGGCCTGCTGCACTGCCTGCATACTGGTGTTGATGGTCCCCATGAGAGCCTGCTGGGCGGAACTCTACACACACAGACACACACGCAGTTAGAGGAAGAAGAATAAACACATCTGAACACCATGAATGAGAGATCCATGCATGTGGGCTGTGTGTGCGTGTGCGCGTGTGTGTGTGTGTGTGTGTGTGTGTGTGTGTGTGTGTGTGTGTGTGTGTGGTGTGTGTGTGTGTGTGCATAGCGCAACGCCATGACTGACCAGCGGGGGCATGTGTCCGCGGTGCATCTGGCCCATGGTGATCTGCTGCTGGGCCGAGGGCATGGTGCCCATGCTGAGCGACTCGGCCCCCACGGAGCCCGAGCGGATGACCCCCGGCAGCGCCACGGAGCCGTGCTCCACCCGCCCCACGCGGTTGAACTGCTGCTGCAGGATGGTGGACCTGCAAAACACAGTCATCATAGTCAGGGTTAGGGTCATCATCATGGGTAAATGGTAAATGGATTGTATATATATCATCGCTTTTATCCAAAGCACTTTACAGTATTGCCTCACATTCACCCGTTCATACACCGACGGCGGTGTCGACCATGCAAGGTAACAACCAACACGTCAGGAGCAGGTAGGGTTAGGTGGTGTCTTGCTCAGGGACACCTCCACACTTAGCTAGGAGGGGAGGAGCCCGGGGATCGAACCAGCAACCTTCCTCTTGCCAGACACAAGACAGAGAGGAGATGTGACACTCATCCTGTGTCCATTCAAAATAAAAGCCTATATCCATCACCATCACAGGTCTATTAAAAATAAAAGCCTCTATCAATCATCATCAATGTATCTTAAATAAAAGCCTCAAGTTTATTTCAATGTTTATTTTAGCTGCACAAACACGCGCACGCAGCTGTAATATTAAGAGTGCGCTTCCCGTCACGTAGGGAAGTACAAGCGCCCCGTTAACCTAAATCAGTTGACAAAATAATAACACAAAGCGAGGCCCGGAAGGTTCTCTCCGGGAGACGCAACAAGAGCAGATCTGCCAGATCTCTGCAGGTTTCCTGTGTGTTCGCTGTATTGAAGCCATCTGCTCCGGGGGGCCCTGCATGCATACTGCATGAAATAATAGAAAAAAACACTACAATCACACAACACAGCCTTCTCCTCCACCTCCTCCTCCTCCTCCACCACCTCCTCCTCCTCCTCCCGGCCTCCATCTTAGAAAGAAACATCCACATTAAGGCTGGAGGGGGAGAGAGAGAGAGAAGAGAGAGAGAGAGAGAGAGAGAGAGAGAGAGAGAGAGAGAGAGGAGAGAGAGAGAGTGAGAGGAGGTCCTGAGAGGAGAGATAAGCGTTCCATTATGGCTCCCATCAGGACTCGTTCAGATAGAGCGGTTGTGTTCTGGCGCAGGTCTGGCAGGCTGTGTTGAAGTATCGGCAGCCTGGGACAGTGTTCCCCAGCCGTGATGGAGAAACCTTTCTAAGAGACGAGGAGGAGAGACTCACTGCTGGGGCTGGCAGGACCTGACAAACAGCCCAGAGTTGTTGTGGTGCTTTTTCCCCCCGGAGGTATAAAAGTAAGAAAACACTGCGATGTGTTAAAAAAAAGAAGCTGTGCTGCAGTGCCGGAGCAAATGTTGGCGAAGATAAATAAATGCATTTTTAGCAGCGCAGAAATATTCCATTCTGAGCCAGCAGTTACAACATGATGAGTCATGATGAGTCATGATGAGTTCTCCTTAATCAACTGTGTTAACTATTCATGATTAAGTCGTTGAGGAAACACTTCATTCAATACCAGTTCATTAAGACGTGTGAATCAGACATCGCGCGGGAAGTAGCTCAGGAGGTAAGAGCGGTTGTCTGGCAACACGAAAGGTTGCTGGTTTCAATCCCCGGGGCTCCTCCCCCCTCCTAGCCAAGTGTGGAGGTGTCCCTGAGCAAGACGCCACCTGACCCTCACTGCTCCTGACGTGTTGGTTGTTACCTTGCATGGTTGACACCGCCGGCGTCGGTGTATGAATGGGTGAATGTGAGGCAATACTGTGAAGCGCTTTGGATAAAAGCGCTAAACAATTAAGTCATGGCTACAGACACTGGGAATCGAACCCAGAGCGAACTTTCATCCGGGAATCGAACACCCGAGCCAATGACTGTTTACTCCACCCAAAGCTCGGGTGGAGCACGGTACGTACTTCTTCGGGGAGACGGACTCCTCCAGCATCGTGGACTCCTCGTCGCCCTCCAGCCCAAAGCGGTCTTTGCTTTGCTTCTGTGAGATAAAAGATTAAAACAGTATTTACCCGGAGAGACTGGGAAGAAGAGAGAGAGAGAGTACGGCTCCCACTGATAACATTATCGCTTTTTAAACACTGATTCAGGAGTGAAGGGTCTTTCGTCAGCTGGTTTAAACCGGCTGTCAGGCTACAGCATGGTGGGGAATACTGAACACTGACTATAATTAATAATAAATAAAAAGTAGAGCGTTTTTTATACTTTTACGGAACAACCGAACTGGAACATAGAAGTCAACTGATCTCCGAATCCCCGCCCACGCTACACGACTGTGTGCACTAAGAGGCATCGAATAAAAGCAGCGCACACGTAGAGACAAGCTAACTGTGCTAATGGCTCGTACCTGAAATATAACCTGTAATTCATCCGCGTTACAAAGCCCTTCAGTCAAGGCAAAATGTGTGCATTTAATGTGCCGACAGCGCTCCAATCATAGAACTCAAATATAACAACATCCCACAATGCATTGCACTCTAGAGCAGTACAACACAGTAGCAGACACACTGGAGAGCTGAGCCGCGGGCTTCAACGCTACATGCACAATGCTACACCAGAGCTGGGGTTAAGGCCTCTGGATGCCTCTTCAGAAGTGTGACTTCCACCTTGTATAGTTCCACAGAACTGGCCGATATTGGGGGCGGTACTAGAGTATAGGAGGCTGTCCGTCAAACCTAGGGAGGCCTCAGTCCTACCGAGATCTTCATAACCCCCCCACTAGTCTACCCCATCGCCTGGGACGGCTTTTGGGATACACCGGATTCGGAGAGTGACTTTTCCGAACTGCATTGACCTCCCTCCCCACCAAACAAGCAACAACAAAAAGAACCCAAAAGAAGAGTCGGAAGCCGGTTTCCCATTAATTCTGACGCATCCGGGAAGAAGCATACAGAGCCTTTTAGGTTCAGGGTGGTGGTGGGTTCATGAATGATCCGCTGAGCGGGGGGAGGGTTTCTGTTTCTGGGACCCCACAGTCACACACCGTTACTTAAAACCGTGTGCGGCCAAATCCTTCGCGATTTCATGACGGCGTCACGCTAGGTGTCAAATTAAACTTTATTTTCCGTGGCAGTTGGACACACTACCAAACACACCGACACTTCTTGTGTCCAATATACAGCAACGGCAACAAATCCACTGAATCCCCCGTGTGTGTGTGTGTGTGTGTGTGTGTGTGTGTGTGTGTGTGTGTGTGTGTGTGTGATCTGTGTGTGTGTGTGTGTGTGTGTGTGTGTGTGTGTGTGTAGGTTTGGTGAGTACCAGGAGAGTTATTACTCGGTGCAGACCACCGAGGGGGAGCAGATCTCCCAGCTCATCGCCGGCTACATCGACATCATCCTCAAGAAGGTGAGCAGCAGCGGACCAGCAGGTGTCCCACCCCCCCCTCCCCCCAAGAGAGAGATAGCAGTGTTGTGTTTATAGCACTGTGAGTTCAATGTAATCGGTCTTTTGCGATAAGGTCTGTGTTTTTTTCATTGAGAGAGAGAGAGAGAGAGCGAGAGAGAGAGAGAGAGAGAGAGAGAGAGAGAGAGGGAGAGAGAGCAGAGAGAGAGAGAGAGAGAGAGAGAGAGAGAGAAGAGACGGAGATGTGAGAGAGAGAGAGAGAGAGAGAGAGAGAACGCAAGATAGAGAGAGAGCACATCAGAGAGAGTGATTGAAAGAGAGAGAATTCATATTTACCACTCGCTTTGGCGAGTATGTTTCCCATACCAATAAAGCTCTTTAAAATTGAAATTGAAATTTAATTGAATGAGAGAAAGCATGTGAGGAAAAGAGAGAGAGAGAGAGAGAGAGAGAGAGAGAGAGAGAGAGAGAGAGAGAGAAATGTTTGAGATGTTTGGCATGCGTCTGTGTGTGTGTGTGTGTGTGTGTGTGTGTTTGTGTGTGTGTGTGTGTGTGTATATTGGTGTCCATGTGTACCTCAGACAGAAGTAATTGGCATTTACGGAGAATGCTTCACTGAAGTGGCTCAGCAACCCAGGCTACACATTATGTACTCGCGGCCCATTAAGAATTAGATTCAGGAATGTCATCCCTGTCACTGTTATTAGTATTATTATGGTGTTCCACCCGGTGCTTTAAGGACACTTTGCATAAATAAATAGGCCAATCCTGAAACTGTGGGTTTTATAGATTCACAATCCTGTTTAGTTGCACCGGGGTCGACGTCCCTGGACTTCCTGAACAGACCTTTTCCATGGATGGAGTCAGTGGGAGGTTTGCTTCGCATTCACCTGTGAATGTCATCGTGCGCCTCGACTATGGGAGCTGCTGATTGGTCCGTGGCGGAGGAGAAGTCACGGTGATTTGGTTGAGGAGGAGAGGAGCTCGCTGGTGTATTCTTTCAATCTTGAGCAGATCAATTGTGCCAATCAATTGTCAAGGTGAATACAGTGCAGTTCAGAATGTTCAAGTATTCATGAATGTGTGTGTGTCTGTGTGTGTATGTGACTGCACGTGTGTGTGACTGTATGTGTGTGTGTGTGTGTGTGTGTGTGTGTGTGTGTGTGTGTGTGTGTGTGTGTGTGTGTGTGTGTGTGTGTGTGTGTGTGTGTGTGTGTGTGTGTGCTGTGTGCTGTAGTGTGTGTGTGTGTGTGTGTGTGTGTGTGTGTGTGTGTGTGTGTGTGTGTGTGTGGTGTGTGTGTCTGTGTGTGTGTGTGTGTGACTGCGTGTGTGTGTCTGTGACTGTGTGTGAGTGTGTCCCCTACCAGGGTGAAGCTCTTGGGCGAGGCGGCCCACCTCTTGACGGTGGTCAGGGGCCACTCCTGCACCACGTCCTTGGTCCTCTCGTCCACCCGCATCACCGACTCCTTGGTGATGCCCAACAGACGAGGAACGAGCTTGTTCTTACTCTTCATCTTCTCCTAGAGAGAGAGAGAGAGAGACAGAGACAGGCACACATACACACACACATGGTTAGAGTGTCGGGGTGTTCTTCGACTCGACTGCCAAGGTGAAAGGTCAGGTCATCCCATACACAACAGTTGAGATGAGCAATAAACAAACTAATAATAATATAAATACGTAATATGAACGGCTCCTACAACAACGCTAAGCAGTATGGGGGCAGTGGAGCAGGAGGTCACGGCATCGTGGTCACGTTAACCACAGGGTTGCTGGGCTGATTCCTTGGCTAAAAGGCTAAAAGGAGACACCTTTAACCAGACACCCGACCCCTGGCTGCTCCTGGCAAGCCTTGCATGGTTGAATGGTCAATTGTGTGTGTGTGTGGTGTGGTGTGTGTGGTGTTGTGTGTGTGTGTGTGTGTGTGTGTGTGTGTGTGTGGTGTGTTGTGGTGTGTATGTGTGTGTGTGTGTGTGTGTGCGTGTGTGTGTGTGTGTGTGTGTGGTGTGTGTGTGTGTGTGTGTGGTGTGTGTGTGTGTGTGTGTGTGTGTGTGTGTGTGTGTGGTGTGTGTGTGTGTGTGTGTTGGTGGTGGTGTGTGTGTGTGTGTGTGTGGTGTGTGTGGTGCGTGTGTGTGTGTGTGTGTGCGTGCGTGTGTGTGTCTGTTAAGTGACAGCGTGTGTTTTGTATGAAGCTCTGTATAAACGCAGTCCATTTAAACGCAGCACAATGGACCAGAACAGTAGAGCGCAGATAAAGCCGAGTCCCAATAAGAGGAAAACCGACGGTAAGCCAAACAATGCGAGCCTAATTAAACGCGGCCTTCACGCTGCGCTCCGGGGATGGGATTTTACAGTCCCTAGGCGCACACAAAGAGACGCAACTTGGAGGGGGGGGGGGGGGGTTTTCCTGCTCTTTTCGACATAACCTTCATGGAACTTGTTCAACCGACGGCCATCTTGGCTCCCAACGCTAGCCCCGGTGGCAGCGAGCTGAACAAGCGAGTTCTGTCTTTCAGTCACGACAGTACTTCGGTAAGCCAAACTAAAAAACAAACATCGGCTAATTACATATACAAACGTCCACGTTAGTACATTAATAACTGCTCATAAGCTACTGGGAGGGGGGGGGGAATGGTTAAAGTTCAACAGAAAATGTTTGAATGAACTAAAAAAAATAAAAGCCCGGGCCAAGACTCCATGAAAGACTAACGTCTGGATGTGAAACTTAGAAAGGACCGTCGCAACACATGCGCAATTCGGCCGCTCACCGGTGCAGTCTGGAACCCCACTTTTAAAACCAAAGTGGTAATCCGCATTTAATTATATACCCACCACAACACAGTGTGCGACTAGATTACACACACAAGTGTGCCGGTTCTAAACAATCGCTTAATAACAGTGCTGGGCTGCCAGGGGTGATTAGAGCTCAGCGGTTTGTCCGCGCATCAAAGTGAATAATGACTAAATATTTAGAAGGGGGGAAGAAAAAAAAACCCTAAACCTGTTTTAATGAACCTTTTGTTTGCCCAGCGGGGGGACGCATGCAGAGACGCAGATGTTCGTTGTAAACTGCGAAGCACTCGAACACACCGAGTGCCCCAAACACTCCAGACACCCTTTAACGGTAAACGATGACCAAGTGTAAATGCTAATGTAATATAAATGTAAATACGCCAAATACCTCGCATACCAAGTAACCGAACATGCATGTCTTTGGGGGAGGAGGCAGATAACCGGAGCCACCTTACAGACGACTTTCCCCAGGGACCAGGACATTTACCCAGGTACTAGGAGGTTTACCCGGGACCTGGGAACTTTCCCCAGGGACTAGGACGTGTTTCCACCGCTATCGG